>VMDO01026261.1:0-27000 GCA_007922755.1 Pedetes capensis | reverse complement strand
ATTTTCCTTCTTGTAATTTTGAGTCAGCTCTCTCATATGAGTGAGAACATGTGTTGTTTCTCTTTCTGAGCTTGTGTTCGTTCACTTAAAATAATTTTCTCTAATTCCATCCATTTTGCTGCGAATGACCCTATTTCATTTTTCTTGATTGCTGAATAGTATTCCATTGTGTATATATACCATAGTTTTATATATTTATGGAGAAAATATACAGTGTTCTGTACTAGTCTAGGCTCAAGGAGATACAAATATAAAGAAGACTATTAAGCTCTTGCCTTTATGGAGTTTCCTCACAAGTGTAGGAAAAACACAAATTAATAAATGGTATTTTATGTGTTTTCCCAGGGTGGCATAGGAGAGAAAGGTGCTGAAGGCACAGCTGGGAATGATGGAGCAAGAGTAAGTGAAAAAATTTTGTTTTCTAGGTTGGCTAGGAACCAACATTATAATTATTATATGAACTTGCCTTAATTTTGCAAAATAAAGTTTATTGGATTTCCTTTGTGATAAGGAATGGGAAAATGATGGCATTTGAGACTTGATGTAGATCAGCAAGCCAAAAAGTAAAGTCATTGTTGAAAGAATAAGACAAAACACAAATTTATTATACCTATGAAATGGGTGCTTTAAAGGAATAGATTCCCTATTCATCTTTATTTCTCATATTATTATTTCATGTACAATGTTTATTTCTGTTATAATGTTGATCTAATGAGCTAGTCTAGGCCTCCTTCTGACACAGGCAAGCAGAGTTTTATAGTCACCAAAGTTATGCTGTGTCTTTCTTAGTATACTGGATGTTAAGAAAATTATTGCACAGTGAGTTATTGTTAATACTTTCATTGATGAAGAGGCTGAATAAGTGGAATGTCAACAAAGATGGTTGACACCAAAATGTGAGAATTTGACATTTAACAAGCTTTAGGTCTTCAAAACTACCATGCACTTGTAATTTCAAGTATAATCAGACTAGAAGTACAATATATTTTTAAACATGAATGATTTCCTCATGTAAGAATGGCTAGCCATAGTGGCTCAAACATCCAACATTTTCTGGAGGGGTTCCTGTTCTTTCATGAATTATTCCTGTTTTGTTGCCATATGGTTTGCTGTTAGTTGTCATGCTGTGCTCTGACAAGAGCAAATGTCCCATAAAGGAAAGAGATCACATTGAGCTACTGTTTGGTTCTACCCATTAAGCTACTATACTCTTGATTAAGAAACTATAGAAAAATATAGAAAAGTTTTGCTATTATAATTTAAGACTATATTACAAAAAGTAAGGCTTCCTTTCAGTCTGTACTCAAATTTCATAATGAATATTAGCAAAATTCAACAGGCTAAGAAAAAGAAATGTTGTGAAGAATAGCATTAATTTAGAATTAACATTTGAAGACAGCTTTATGTATGCATGAGCTGACTTGGACTAAAGAAACTTAAACATTTAGTAGAGAAATCCAGTAGATATTGTATTGGACCAGACAGAAAAATCTTTAAAATGTACAGATTAGGTCATTTATTATTGATAATGACTTTCAAAAGGAGCCAAGCTATAATAAAATAATCTCATTTTTAATTTGTTTGCTTGAACATGGAGATTTCTAAATATTCTTTCCTTCAACATTCCTATGTTCTGTTAATTGACAGGGTCTTCCAGGTCCCTTGGGCCCTCCAGGTCCTGCAGGTCCTACTGGAGAAAAGGTAAGTCACAAGTTATTATTTTGTGCACTGAAAATCATAAGACCTGAATGCTAGCTCTTTCATAAAGTTTTCTCTTGCATAAAATACTATAGCTGTGATAGATTATCTCAGAGTTCTCTCCCACTGTCTATCCACACATGGTGCCCAGTATTCTACCACTGTATTATGTTTTGCTACTACTTTGTACAGTAACCATTTAAAATATACTTCCTAGGGTGAACCTGGTCCTCGAGGTTTAGTTGGCCCTCCTGGCTCCCGTGGGAATCCTGTAAGTGACAGTAATTTGATATTCTTTAATGTGAGATTGAACAATAAAACAATTTATCATTTTTTGTGTATTTTTTCTCTATCTATCCATACATAGATATGTGCACATATATTTCCATGACTGTTGTGTTAGGCTATTTATAACTTCCTAGTTTTCAAATTTTGCTTTTCAAATGAAACTTTAAAAAGGTATCAGTTGCACTATGTATTAAGTCTATTTAGGCAGCTTGCTTGCTAAGAAATTAAGAGGCTTCTTTGAGACTTCTGACCTTAGGGATTTTGTGCTATGGCCTACATCGTAGTATCACCCTCAAGGATCTTCCTGGAGCAATATGTCTAATATCTCCATATATATATATATATATATGTATCTCCATATATATATATATATATATATATATATATATATATATATGTAACCATGCCAAATTTACATATTCTTATTCTGAAATATTTTTCTAGTTTAGAATAATGTATGAGAGATTCAGTAATCTTTGTTTTCTCTTAGGGTTCTCGTGGTGAAAATGGTCCAACTGGGGCTGTTGGTTTCGCTGGGCCTCAGGTATAGTTTTCAAATATCCTGAATCTAAAAATGAGTATTCTTGTTATAGCAATATCATTGTGATATGTTTTGTGGTACATTAAAAATTCTGAAAAGTTTACAAGTTTTTAGGCATTATTCTCATTTTCAATACTTTTTTTCATAGATGGCACAAATACTAATAAACATGCAATATTTTTATTTCTCATACTATGCTTTAATATTGATTTCAAAGCATCACTTTACAATATGTAACTCTGTGATATGTTAATAATAATTGCTAATTATTACTATAGTCCCTAAATCTTATAATCAGTGTCTAATTTGTACAACTGCTTGTAGGGTCCTGATGGGCAACCTGGAGTGAAGGGTGAACCTGGGGAGCCAGGACAGAAGGGAAATGCTGGATCTCCTGGACCACAGGGGTTAGCAGGATCCCCAGGCCCTCATGTAAATTTTTTTATTTCATTTATTTATTTTTTTAAGGGCAGAATTTCTATCCAGTGTCCAGTGTTTGGAGTATATATTTAGCCTATTTTGATCTCCTCCTCTGATCTTTTGTTTTTTACTATTTAGGGTCCTCATGGTGTTCCTGGATTAAAGGGTGGTCGAGGAACCCAGGGCCCACCTGTAAGTTGGTTTGACACTCTCCGAATTATGCACAGCTAGTTCTAGCCATTTAGTGTTCTCTGGCCATATAAAAGTTAACCTTCATCTGAAACTGCAATAGCAAGTTGTTATATGTATCAACTACTTGTAGAACAATGGGTATTTAATTTAAGATGGAGATCTGGGTTAAAGTTAGTTTTGTAATCCTGAAGATCCAGTTGTTTTATATGTAACATAAGTAATATATTACCTAAGTAAAAGGATAAATGAATCCTGTGAAAGTGCTTTGTAGAATTTAAGTCTATAAAACACTTGTGTGTTTTAGTTTTACTTGTGTATATTCAAATTAAATGAAAAGTAGGAAGAAAAAAATAATCCATCTTCTCAAAAATATATCATTCATGAAAAGAAAAAAAATAACAATATGGGAGGGAATTAAAGGCCCAAGTTTTTCTCTGGAAAAAATAGATTTAATGAAAATACATATCATTAATATTATTTTTTAAAGGCTTATATGATATTATATTCCTAGGGTGCTACAGGATTTCCTGGTTCTGCTGGCAGAGTTGGACCCCCAGGCCCTGCTGTAAGTCAATATATGGTTCAAGTCATTGGTAGTGGAGTGATCACACACACACACGTATACACTTTAGTTATTATTTTTATTTAATCCCTTTATGGTTTCTTTTCCTATTTAATAATTATCATACTGGCACTTCATCAAAATAAATTCTTATTTAATAATCTAGTATTTCTTGGAGGAGCTTTCTGTGAGTTATTTTTAGTCTCAGTGTTTGACTATTATTACGTTTGAGTGGTAATTACTATTATGCTAATAATCATTCTCTTCAGTCAGGAAGCATCTCTGAAACTTTCTTTAACAAATGTTATTCTGTCATTATAAGATCATGTCAGACAGAATAAAATATTATATAGTCATATTTGGAACAGAACCTTAAATAATTTTGAAAAGTCAAATTTCACCACTCTTTTAACAATGATTCAAAGGGAATTATCTGCAAATGAAATTTGGATTTTCTTCTAGGGAATGAATCAACAGCTGTTTTTTGTTTTGTTTAAATCTGCCTGATGACTGCTTATCTAATAGGAACCCACGTGGCTTGGCCATCTGCATTTGAGGCAGAGCTTATTGTGTGAATCTCTCTTACGTGCCTTCCATTTTGCCCACCTGGGTGTTCCTTTCTGTGTTATCCAGGGAGCTCCAGGACCTGCGGGGCCTATAGGGGAGCCAGGGAAGGAGGGACCTCCAGGTCTTCGTGGAGACCCTGGCTCTCATGGGAGAGTGGGAGATCGAGGACCAGCTGGCCCACCTGGGGGCCCAGGAGACAAAGGGGACCCAGGAGAAGACGGGCAACCTGTAAGTTTGGCATCTTTGTTTCATACCATGTCCAGTTGAGAAAATTTCAAGTAGAAGTACATAATAATCAGTGCCACAAAAAACTGTTTAAATATTTTCCTGGGCACATTCTCAAATTCTTTAAGTACATTGTAACCTATCGATCTTTAACTTACAATTCTCTGTGCTAATTATAAATATAAAAAAGTAATAAACATAGTTTCAAAAACTAAGCTAAAATACTTTCTGCTAAATATACTATATGAAGAAAATTAAGCATATATTATTGTATGTAATATGGAAACATCTCTAAATATCAATGTACTTAGATAAAATTACTTTTCAAATTTCTTTTTGTCTTTTTAAATGAAGGAAAATATTTCTTCAAATAGTTATCTTTTTCCAGTCAGTATTCACATTACTCATCAAGTTCCTTTCCAAATGATGAACTGTTTTTCATATTTAAATAATGTCAGTGGCTCTATGAATTGCGACTTATGGCTGCTCATATATGGCATGATTTTGTGAAACAGAGAACTTATTTTGTATAGTGAAAAATCTGTAAAGTTGCAATCAGTCTATTATAAATTCCTTGGATATGCTTTTGCTCTGTAGAATAAGTAATTATAATTTATCATCAACATTAGGGTCCAGATGGGCCACCTGGTCCAGCTGGAACTACTGGGCAAAGAGGGATTGTCGGCATGCCTGGACAGCGGGGAGAGCGAGGCATGCCTGGTCTGCCAGGCCCAGCGGTGAGTAGCTGCAGTGTGCAATGCTTCAGGTCACATATGCGATATAATTTGTGCTGAGAGAATTGATTTTTCTTTTCTTTTCTTTTTTTTTTGTGCTTATTAAATAAATTTAAACAGTCTTGAACTAACATGAATTCTGAGTATCTTAAAAAACCTTTTGATCTTAAAGTTTAATGCTTCAGTCTCTTGCAAAGTCTTTAAAAGCACATTTGTTTAACCCTGGGGCTAGAAAGGTAGACAAGGATTTGGATTTCCATTGACTCTTAAATCTTTCTTCAAAGATTAAAAACGATCCACAGAGCTAGAGAAGGGGAATAATCTTCTGGTGAGTTGGTAGTGTCTTTTTAAATAAACACTCTTAACAAAAACACCCATATTTCATAGTAACTATCAAAGAGAAGAAATAGTTGAGTTAAAGCAGTGTTAAAGGTGAATGTGGGGTGAACTATAAAGAAAGACTTTGAAAATAATCTCCTGTTCTGGAGGTCCTTAGAAGTCTCATATTCTTTGGAGTATGGATAAAAGTTTGATTCAATGTTAGCTTTGAAGTTAATTTCATCACTGAATGTTTATAGTGCTCGGGGAAAAAATTAATGATTTTTTATCTGGAATGTAAACAGAGATATACTTCAGTGATCTTAGAACTGAGAGACCTCTGGGAAGAAATCTAAACCCAGCAAATTTGAAGTTAGGGGATGTTGTAGTGTTATCAGAATTGATCCAAGGATCTGTAAATAATATTCTCAATGGGGAGACTAAAGTTCCAAAAGATATAAGTCAAATGAGTAGACAAAGTTGAAAAGGGATGAGGGTGCCTTTCTAGTAAGGCAGATTCCAGAGGCGAAGCCAGCACTGATTCTATGTGATTCAAACCCAAAACACACACTTGAGCTGGAGGTAAAAGATGGTTTTTGACCATTTGATATATTAGGATGAATGTGATAAAAAGTGGGCATGGCTTTTGTAGGATAATGGGCAATTACTACCATAGGAGGAGGGACTGGGGTGCCACTTTAACATAATGTAGCTTTTATGGGAACTGGCATTCTTAAATTTCCTCTGAAGTGTTTGACATATTTATACTTCAATTTTAGGGCACACCAGGAAAAATAGGACCAACTGGTGCAACAGGAGATAAAGGGCCCCCTGGACCTGTGGGCCCCCCAGGCTCCAATGGTCCTGTAGGGGAACCTGGACCAGAAGTGAGTGCTGCAGTGAAAATAACTCTTTTTTGTTATCTGGGTATGATGGGGGAAAGTCTTTCATTTAGACATTACTTAGAAAATAGAAAGTGATTGCACATAGGACCTTAAGGAAGTTTTTTAGTGATACAATTTGATGTACTTCCCTACAGAGTTGGCTACATGATGATATAAAGAGAAGGGAGCAAAATCACTGTCCTTATGCTGACCTTCATCTAGTCTGGAGCTGAGTATTCTAGTTGATTTAGCTTCTGACAAGTTGTTTTGAAGGTGAAAGGACACATTCATTTATCTTTTCCTTTGTTATTATTTCATTCTATAATGGGATATTTATCAAAATTGCCATATTTTATGGTGATAGGATTAGTATAACTATTATAGCTTGCAGAAAGGGCAATGTAAGTACAGAACATTTTACTGAGGTATCACTGTTAAGTAGTGTAGTGAATATCATGCTCCTTTAGGCTGTTTTGAGAGGAAATCAGCTTTTGACAGGCAGTTTGAGAAGTTAAAGGTTGGAATATCCTCAATTCAGCACTTTAATGAGTGAATCACCAAACAGCCACAGTTTTACAAAGAAATAATTAATGGCTTTTGGAGCTACTTTTTATCAAATCATAAAAGCATAGTTCTAAAATATAAACATAAAATTGGGTCAGAAGACTATATATTTTAAAGAGTAATATAATCTAAAAACAGTTTCTTTTACTTCAAAATCTTAAGAATATTATTTGGAGAAATTCAGGAAGTAGAAGTGAAAAATATCCATTCATTGGTAATACAGACAAAATATAAAGTGGCAAGAATGTAATTGTCCATTTATTTTAAAGTATTGGAGAACTTTATTTTTTAAAAATAAGAATTAGAAATAAATAATTTGTGTAAAAAAGAATATGTTAACCTTTCAACTAAGTGAAAATAATGGATAAATGGTAGAAGTTTTTCTTCTACGGAGATTTCCATAAGTACCAATTTAATTCATAAGTTAATGAAGAGAGGTATAAAATACGATGTCACCTTTCTGACAACTGGTATGAGATGTTTTGAACTACTTGACCTAATTTGGTTTTCAAATGTTATTGTTTACAGGGCCCAGCTGGTAATGATGGTACCCCAGGACGGGATGGTGCTGTTGGAGAACGTGTAAGAGCAACATCACTCATTAAAATATCTAAACCCACATAAATCTGAAATCTTTATAATTTTATTATAACACTAAAAAACTATACTTTATGTTCATGGCACCCATGGCTCTATGAAGTGCCCATGGTTTTTGTGATAGTTACAAACATTTTTGTAAGTTCATAATTTTGGAAAAACATTGTTAAATGAAGTGACATTTAAATACATGACAAAGTACAATGGCATTTTCAAAAATTAAGAGCAAGAATACAAATTGCTTTTATCTTTGGTGCACTATAAAGGCTTTGGATGAGGAAACACATGGGGTTTTCTGAATTTCCAAATCATTCACAAAAGTGTAAAAGCTCAAACAGCTGTGTAGCATCCAAATTTCTTTACTCACCCCCTATGGTGAATGACTTATGAGGAGATAAGCCATGTGGCTTTCTAAAAATTGTATGTTCTGTGACGTATTTTTAAATTAGACATTCTGAACTGAAATTCTCCCCAAATGAATCTGATACTCAGTCCATTTTGGCAGTTGCACAGTTTTCTTAGACTATATATCAGGCCACTAAAGGCAAAACCACTCCTTACCCTAAAGTCCATAATGATGTAATGACTTTTTCAGTTTTAGGGCTCCTAATTAGCAGAAAGACTTTGGAGCCAGACAGACCTGATTTGAAATCTTGATTCCCTAAGTAACTAGCCATGTGATCCTGAGCAAATTTTCTGAACCACAGTTTTTAAGTACTTCAAATATGATTGATGCCTATGGCATTAAGCATTTGGATGCTAAGTAACAGATTTGTGAACCTGATACAGGTAGGCACTCAAGAACATCCTTATGCTGAAAAAAGGGGGAATCTTGAACTAAGATTCCCCTCATCTATTATAATGTCAAGGTCTGTAAATCCTCTTGGCCTCTGGGGTCTTTTTCTTTGTCAGTATATAATGTACTGCAGAAGCCTGCAAAGATTTTGCTGAGGTACTGCCTGAAATAATTTTGGAAATCTATCTGAACCCCTATACACATTTTAAATTGCTGTCTGAAGATATGTGCCTGGTACAGAATCGGAGAGTGTTTCATTCTGATGTACATAGAGTCACTATGAGTTGGACCTGACTTGCTAGCACCTAACAACAACATATGAACCCCTATGATCATTTTATGGCATGGGATTTAGCTCATTTGGTAGAGCGCTGCGCTGCAGTCTCTGAGGTCCCAAGTTCGATTCCCAGCTCCGCAAAAATGGGAGCAGGACATGGCAATCCACTCCCATGGCAATCCTGAAACAGCCATTGAAAACCCTATAAGGGTCACTATGAGTTGGATACCTACTCGACAGTACCTAACAACAACAAACAACATGATCATTTTAAGTTTCTGCCCCATTTTTTTTAAATCACAAGTTTAAATAATTGGAATGGACATAATTCTTGATAGATTCTAAATGTGTATATGCTTTAAATACATTTTTTTCTCAAAATGTTGGGGTTACTTCTTCAACTTATTATGTGTTAGCTTTTTTAGTTTATTATGTTAGTTCTTTCATTTAGTTGCCAATGTTCACCCTGGTTGCCAAATTAATCAATCAAATAAGAGTTAGTTTCTGTCAGAAAATAAAATCTGATTCCATTTTTCAAGTCAAATAATTATGATTGCTCATGTTTGTATCACAACTATTTCACTTCTGACTTCTTAAAGAGACAGTATTTGAAGGTGTGTCATGTGGGGTCATCTGGATAAAATAAGGAGCAGCCTTTCTTTTTTCCCCAATTTCTTCTTAGTTTTACTCCAAGTGAACTATGCATTCTGGAAACATCCCTTAGTTTGGTACCTAGAAGATTCACTCTCTGGGCTATTGCACCTTAATGAAATTGTACCATAAATGGAAGAAGGGTGATTATTATAGGGAAAGTGGGGAACAAAAGCTCAAATACCAGTATTCTGAGATAACACATATGGAGTTGAAAATCTGGAAGGTAATTTCCTTAAAACTTTCCTTGTTTTCATACTCTTTGGAAAGACTTGTGTGTTCCAAAGGTATAGGCACTCCAGTTTGAAAATGTAGTGAAGGTGTTACATTCTGGAGTGGAACTGTCCTACGCTGTGGGAGAAATAGGGTAGAGGTGAAGGGAGGGATGAGCTCTGAAACTGAGGCAAAATAATTGTATTCTCTTCAACTTGGTTTGTTAATTAGTAAATATAAGTAAAATATTTAAGTAAAGTTAAAATGTTTTAAAAAGTCTACTTTTCCTAGTGTGAGTAGCACAAACAGAACATATAGAATGTTGCTGATGTACAATAAATGTTAAAAGAATAATACCATGGCTATTCTTGTCAGGGTGACCGAGGAGACCCTGGGCCTGCAGGTCTGCCAGGTTCTCAGGGTGCCCCTGGAACTCCTGGTCCTGTTGGTGCACCAGGAGATGCAGGACAAAGAGGAGATCCGGTAAGAAAGGGATTGATTTCACAGTGACACGAATGGACACCAATATGCTATATATACTATAAGCTACATGTATTCATATGCACAGCCATGCACATATAGTAAGTTAAGGACTCTAAACAACAAATGATGAACAGCCAAATACACACATGCTTACATATATTTAATCTTAAAAATACTGTATTTTGAATATGGATTCAAAGATCCTGATTTGTTGACTTCCATTATCTAAAAGAATGTGATTAGAAGAAATGTAATGAGTATGAATCAAGTTAAACATGTCTTTTTATAATCAACTAACTTGATCTTCATTCAATGAAGCCAATAAATAAAATTGACTTTAAAAGTGTTATTAGAGTAATTCTTAGTTACATGTACACATTCACCAGATTTCATTGAATTAGCCATGAATAAATATAAACACAAACAGACATATAAGCATCTGACTGCAAATATCCTATATGTCTACAATGTCTACATATCTTTTTAGATATCAATATGTTTGAAATTTTGTCTTCTAGGGCTCAAGAGGTCCAGTAGGACCACCTGGTAGAGCTGGGAAACGTGGTTTACCTGTAAGTCTTGCTTTTTTTTTTAAATAAATGTGTTTTCTTACATAAAATATAGTCCCAAAGAAGGGGTATGATTTAATATTCATAAATAGGAGAGATGGAGACAGGATGGTCAATGGGTACTAAGTTACTGTAACATAGGAACAGTTAAGTTCTGGTTGATATTATATAGTGTGGTCACTACAAATAATAATAAAGTGTTATATATTTCAAAAACTTAGAACCGATTTTGAAAGGTTTTACCAAAAATAAATAGGGATAACAGTGCATTTCTCTTATAGCTCCCCTAAAAATTATATAGGAGAATGAATTTGAAATCTTTTTTATAAACTTGAAAAGCCCTGTTCAAATATTATATTTTATTTTCAGCCAGCCTTTCCTACCTATGTTCTGATTTTTTGCTGTTTGCAATGACTTTCAGGTTAATCATTATTATACAGATGCTTTATATTTATGTCCTATGGGCAGTGTAATAGATATATTTCTCACGCTGATAAATCAATGTCTATATTCATGAAGATCAATTACATCCTTAAAATCATTGCTGTGGGGCCTCCTAAAAACAAAAGAACTTTTATAACATTATAAAAACAGGCTAATTTAGATGTTTAAGTTTACACTGCTACATAGAATATGTAAAAATCACCAGCATCTAGTTTTACATTTATTATAAAAAGATTTCTATATTATCTAATAATTGTTGTTGTTAGGTGCCATCAAGTTGGTGTCTGACTCATAGCAACCCTATGTATAAGAGAGCAAATACTATTGTCGTGCTTCTTGGCTATTCATAGGGTTTTCAATGGCTGATTGAGTTTTGGGAGTGGGTTGCTGGGTCCTTCTCCCATGCCTTAGCACCGGGTGTTCCCAGGCGGCTTGCCATCAAAGTACTAACCAGGACTGACCCTGCTTAGTTTACAAGATCTGATGAGATCAGACACCACAGAGGTATGGCTGCGGGTTGCCTAATAATTGTTATTAGGTGCCATTGAGTCTGTGTCCAACCCATAGCGACCCTCATAGGTTTTTCAATGGCTGTTTTCGGGATTACCTTGGGAGTGGATTGCCAGGTCCTTCTCCCATTTTTGCGGTGCTGGGACTTGAACTCGGGACCTCAGAGACTGCAGCACAGCGCTCTACCAACTGAGCTAAATCCCAGCCCATGCCTAATAATTAGGAAATCCAAATTAAAACAAACAAAATAAAATGAGAAAAACAATATGGGAAAAATTAACCTAAGAGCCAGTGGATTTGATGATTCATCCATCTTCCAAAATCAGATTATTAGAGTTCCAATTCTCTTAGGAAAACTCTAAAGACAAATAGACAACAATAATAACAATGACAAAAGTTATTTGAGATCCATGTAATAATTGTTACCTCTTCTCTGCATGCAGCTTCTATCATAAAGTAAGATTCCTCACTATGCCTCTTTCTTTAGCTTCTTAGGACCAGTATCTCTGGATTTGGCTATAGGCATTATAGATATTATGAGGATAACATAGGATTTCGTGTGTGTGCGCGCGCGCGCGCGCGCGCGCGCGCGCACGCGTGCATGCGCGCATGCGCGTGTGTGTATGTATTGAAAGCTTAATGATGATATTTTAGTTCATTTGCTCAAAATTTTCCTGAATCCTTAGGAAGGCATTGTTATATATCTATGTTTTCACTGACCACCTACTCTTCCTTGGGAAAGGTAGATAAAAATTCCCGGATTTAATGCTACTAGATAAAAATATGGCATTGAAAATTATAGTAAATACAATTGTAAAAAGTAAAATTGCAGCAAACTATAGTCTCAAGAAGTAATATCAATGCCATGACTCTACTTCTAGGGACCCCAAGGGCCTCGTGGTGACAAAGGTGACAATGGAGACCGAGGTGACCGAGGGCAGAAGGGTCACAGAGGCTTCACTGGTCTTCAGGGTCTTCCAGGTCCTCCAGTAAGTTATTTCTGACAGTGTTGCTCTTCTACGCATCTGAGAATACACAGGCATATTGACATGAATATCCTTTAACTGCACATGAAATAGATTGACATTTTTACATTCCATTTTAATTTTAAAATTATCTTGATGAATAATTACCCAACTACCCAATATAATTGCTCATATATAAGCTATAACTTTGTGGGGAAGAAATAAAGCAAAAAGGTATATGCTTTTTTACTCCTAGTTGTCTTTAGTATTGGGCTTTTAGTATTGGAGCTATTGCAGAGACTGAAGGCTTAGTAGTTTATACTGCTAAAGTAATGACGGTTTATTTTTAAAAAGCTGACAACAGCACAATGCAAGATCTAAATGTTTTAGCAACACTTAAAATTTTATTCTTATATAGGGTCCAAATGGTGAACAAGGCAGTGCTGGAATCCCTGGTCCATTTGGCCCAAGAGTAAGTAGCAAAAATTAATGTTTCAGCAGTATTAATAATGCTTTTGGTGACATAATCCTAATTCTTGAGTATCGTTTTCATAATATTGAAACTGGAGTTGGTTCATGTTCTCTGAAGTTGGCAGCAAACATATGAAACAATTATTCAGCAATTAATTTTAAGTAGAAATGCCTTGAAATAGCACATATTATATGTTATAACATGGGCCCACATTAAAAATTCTTACCCAAGGTTTTTCTGTGTTCATGTATTCCAATTGACATTATGGGCTAATTGAAATTTCCATTAAAATCACACTCTTTGAGATGATACAATTGGACCTACTCATGAAGTACAGACAGATTTTGGAGCTGAGTATCATTTGTTTTTTGAGTAATTGTGATAGGTCCTCAGAAGTCATTTACATAAGGCTAATTTGGAAGCAAATCAAGATGAAATCAATATGTGAAACTTTTAGAAGTTGCACATTCATGTTAATGATGCTGCTAACAAATAATTAGTGTCATAGAAGACAGACACATACAATTAGGAAAGCAGAAAATATTCTAGAAAAAGAGGAAAATTAATTAGAAAAAAATTCCGCTATGTCTATAGTGTCAACAAATTATACAAAAAATTGAGGAAAATTGCTGTGATAGGACAAAATGATAGGATGAAATTGCTATGACAGGATGAAATTTTGTAGTATAAACACCAAAAGTTCACTTATGTGAACACGTCAACTTTCTGTTATTTCCTTATTCTGAATTAATTGAATTTCCAGCTAAGCTTGAGACTTGATGGAACAATTACCACTAATAAAGGTAGCTGACTAGTTAAAGTTTTAAAATTATCTTGTTCTTTTACCATGCATGGGCAATGGATAATTCATGTTTGATGAAATTGTAAATGTTATAAAGTGTTGGAAGGCCATTTATTAGTCATTAAGAAAATGAATCTGAGAAATCATTGTAATAGCTCCATTTGTATGACAGTTCTCTGATTATGGAGGCACTGTAAAAAAAATTTTTAATAGAATTTAAAATGCAGTCTTTGCTCTCTTTTAGGGTCCTCCAGGTCCAGTTGGTCCTTCAGGCAAAGAAGGAAACCCTGGGCTGCTTGGGCCTATTGGACCCCCTGGTGTGCGGGGCAGTGTGGGAGAAGCAGGACCAGAGGTAAAGTTGCAAGTGCTTGCATGTGAGAAATGCTGTTGATGTCAGTGGGTTGGATTCCATCCAATAATGTCTGTGCAGCTTGATGGACAAGAGACTTAAGGGTCCCTAAAAAAAGACTATAAGTAACTATTTCAAATATTTCAGTATAGATTATTTAATTATTTATTTATTTAGTATGGAGGGGTTGAACCTAGGGCCTCACATATACTTTGTAAGTGCTCAACCACTGCCCATTTTTTATTTTTTGTCCTTGAGAAAGGATTTTGCTATTACGCAGGCTGCCTCTGGCCTTGAACCTGTGATCTTCCTCCTTCTGCCTCCCCAGTTACAGGGATTACAGGCAGGTGTGAGCCACTATGCCCCGCTCAATATGGATTATTTACAGTACATAAAGTCAGAGCCTAAGGTACTCAGGCCTTGGTTTAATGTTATTAATTCTAATGAAAATAAATAGAAAGTTATGATTATATTTATAACTAAATTCATACAATGGGAGTAGGACATGGCAATCCACTCCTGAGGCAATCCCAAAACAATCAGCCATTGAAAACTCTGTGAGGGTCGCTATGAGTTGGACACAACTAGATGGCACCTAACAGCAAAGGTATACAAATGTTGCTTTGCTTTAAATGACAATATTCTAAATATTTGTGAGATGTAGTTATTACTTTATGAAAACTTCATGAAAATACTGGAAAATTAAGTATGTGAGATTGAAGTTTCTGTCCATTGAAAATGACATTCAGAGAGGATTTCATTTCAAACTTTTCATTAAAAATTCTAATAGTATTAAATTGGGGATGATATAAAGTTATAAACTGTATTAGCTCATCTCTAGCTTCTCAGATATTTGGAAATAATCATTTATCTTCCATGAGCATGTGTACTTGTGTGCGTGTGTGTATATGAGGGTATACTTCCTTCTCTTGTGTTTATTTGGTCACATTTATTTGATAGCAAAACCATTACACCAAATGTTTATTATTTATTATGTGAAATAAATAGGCTTATATTTCCTATGGTCAAGAAGAATGCTTCTTACTTATTTCTCTCAGATCCTTATTTCTTTTTTATTTCTTTTTTATTTCTTTTTTTTTTTATTTTTTTTTATTTTGAGGCAGAGTCTCACCAAATTGCCCAGGCTGCCTATGGCCTTGAACTCGCAAACCTCCTGCCTCAGCCTCCTGAGTCCCTGGGATTATAGGGGTACACCACCGTACCTGGCTCTACTTATTTTTTGTGAATAGAAAACAGTTACAGAATTAGAATACCTTTGATTTACGTGGCTCTTAATTGACTTTCTTTTATGAATCAGTGATCTTTGATAGGAGGAAAAAAAAACCTTTTCCTCTGAGTTTATCATAAAAGAATACATGAAATCATGAAATCATGTTTACCTTAGAGGAATAAAGAAGCACACATACATACACACACACACACACACACACACACACACACACACACACACACACAGAGACTTTTGTGAATGAGAAACGTTTGGTGCTGAAGGTTAAAGCAACTTGTTAGGAGCCATATAAGAAGTGGCAGAGCCAGGGTTCAAACTCCGGCCTTCTGATTCTCAGGCTGTGCTCTCTACATGAAATGCAGACTCTCCATCTCTTCAGGTTGTCACCTGGCTCTTTCAAGTCACTGGGTTCTGCCCTTGGGAAATGCGGAAGTGAATTAATAGGGAGGACCCACTTAGTAACCTGTCATTTTTCTGTGGTTATTTCCCTCTCACTAACGTAGCTCTAATTTGGCAAAAAGCAGATGAGCTCTTTATTTAAATCAATAGAATGCCTACTGGGAACTTTCTTTAATTTTTTTCTGTACAGAAAATTTTTATGTACATAATAACACATATGCATAAAAAGACCTCCTGTGTCTCCCCTTGACTTGGAAATAGAGGGAAATTCTCTGGTGTGTTTCTTGCCAATGTTTCTTTCACATTCCTGTACTGTCTTATAGAACCAGCAGCCACAGGGCCCCTACAGCCCTTGTTCAGTTTCTGTCTGTAACTATTTTGAAAACATTTGAGTTATATCTTACCCAAAGTAGTTTTGAAACGAATGTACATCTCTACACGTTCTTAACAGAAAATGTATTGTAACTTCAAGGTAGACATCAAAGCAAATATTATGTGCTTTAATCTTTATTTCAGATGCTGACTTGCAGATATGTTGCCTGAAAAACAGACATCCCTCCTTATCCTTGTAATGCTACAGCTTGACAGCCCAGCCCCATTTGTTTACCAAAGGGCATGATTCACAGATCTCCCTGTATTATCATACTCGAGTGTCATGTAGTAAAACCTTATGCACCACATACCACCAGTTTAGGAAAACAAAGATAAAAATATCCTGTAAATATTTTTTCAATGTCTTGTCTTTTAGGGTCCTCCTGGTGAGCCTGGCCCCCCTGGCCCTCCAGGCCCCCCTGGCCACCTTACAGCTGCTCTTGGTGATATCATGGGCCACTATGATGAGAACATGCCAGATCCGCTTCCAGAGTTCACTGAGGATCAGGCTGCTCCTGATGACACAAACAAAACTGACCCAGGGGTCCATGCTACCCTGAAGTCACTCAGTAGTCAGATTGAAACTATGCGCAGCCCAGATGGCTCCAAGAAGCACCCAGCCCGAACTTGTGATGACTTAAAGCTTTGCCATTCCAGCAAGCAGAGTGGTAAGTAGACAGCAGTGAGTTTAAGCAAAATGCATTGTTCACAACAGGTTGGGTTATTCTCAACTGCATCCCACAATATTTTATTGATGTTCTTGATAAAAGAGATAAAAGGTAAACATGCCCCAGAGCTTTATAGCTTAGTGGTGGGGATAGTCAATTACATGAAAATACATAGAGTAAGATGATATGTCCTACATTAGAGGGAATATCCTAGTAATATTCTAATTTCATAGTTGTCATTCCATTTCCTTCCAGAAGTCTTAAAGTAGTGGTAATTTTTGTGGAGTAAAAGTGTTCTGTGGTGAAATATTTATAGAAAATACTTGTTCAAGCATGATTAAACATACTTTTGTACCTAAATAACCTCTCAAAGTTTGAATAGGGTAACATACTGTTGCATCACTGACAGCCACATATGGTATATATTATTTCTCAAATTTATTTGAATATGGAATTCCTTTAAAATTGTTTAACATTTTATGAATCACCCTTAGAATCTCTGTCGGTAGGATCATGTGATAGGGAGGTTCTAAGTCACTGTGGAATGAAATAGTATTTCTGACTTAGTAGTATGACTGATGCTTAAAGTTTGCCTTATTTTATCATTTTGATTAACCTAATAAGACCTGTAGAAGAGGGATCCTAAACCATAGAATTGAACTGTGAGATATTTAAGATTTTTGATTAATTTTGAAATGGCATTGACAGGGATAGCTAAAAATGTTATCTTTGAAGAATAGGCAGTTTTATTCTCAACTCTAATTTACATATCAACACTCTTCATTCATTTTATTTAAAGTTTAATTTTTCATTTATTTATGCTTATTCACAGACACACTTATATGCACATATGTGACCAAATCTATATATTTGTGTATTTATTTGACTATATGTCTAGCACCAAGTACAGTTTTGGTATATCTTGTTTTAAGAATCTGGGCAGTGTGGTTCACACCTGTGATTTTAGCAACTTGGGAAGCTGAGACAGGAAAGTCACAAGTTCAAGGACACAGGCAGCCTGTGCAACTTAGTGAGACCTTGTCTTAAAATTAAAAAAATGAAAAGGAGGCTGGAGAGCAGCTCAGTGGTAGGCCCTGGGTTGAACTCCTAAGTACTGCACATGCGCACACACACACACACACACACACACACACACACACACACACACACACAATGAATCCCTTATATATGAGAGGTTTTGTTGTTGTTTTGAGACAGAGTCTCACTATATTGCCCAGGTTGGCCTTGAACTCAGGATTCTCATACCTTAGCCTTGAGAAGATAAATTTTAAAAAGGACCAGTATGATGATTCCTAAAATTTCAATTGTAATTTTATTCATTTGTTTACTTTATTTGTAGTTTTGATAATACATTGCTTCATAACATTCTAATTATAATTTTCTTTAAAACATTGACTTTTTAACTTAATGGGAACACGTCTATTTTGGCAAAACCATTTACTATGGTATTTTTGGTATTGTTTTCTTTTCTGTAAAATAGGAATAATGATATTTCTTTCATATGGATGTTTTGAGCCTTAAGTACATGGTTTGGCAAAGTATGGTACAATAGTGACTAGTACATAGGATGACCCCTGTCACTCGTAGTTACTTTTTCTGTAAAAGATACTCTTTTAAAAAGAGTCCTTGATCACTGAGTTCATATTTTCAAACTCTCTTTAATTATTTTGCACACTTACAATGTTTGACATTCTCTTCATTTAGTTTTCTCTCTCTCTCTCTCTCTCTCTCTCTCTCTGTCCATGTATGTGTGTGTATATATATATATATGTTTTTTTTTTTTTCTGAAAATAGGTGAATATTGGATTGATCCTAACCAGGGATCTGCTGAAGATGCGATAAAAGTTCACTGTAATATGGAAACAGGCGAAACATGTATTTCAGCAAACCCTTCCAGTATACCACTTAAAACCTGGTGGGCCAGCAAATCTCCTGACAATAAGCCTGTTTGGTATGGTCTTGATATGAATAGAGGATATCGGGTAATTTAATATGCCTATTCAAAATCATTTTCTTTATTTTTCATTATTTATTGCATTTTTGTATTTATTTAGAAGTATGCCATTATTTTTTGATCAGGTTTATTTTATTATGTTTATTTTAAGTGATATGTTCTCATTAGTTACAATTGCAATATCATTACATAAACAAAGTTTTACTATGAGTTAGATTAATATCATTTTGAATTACACTATTCACATTAAAGGAATGTAGAGAAATAATTATTTTCAATATTAGTCCCTCTAATTTATATAATCAGCCATTGAAAACCCTAGGAGGGTTGCTGAGTCAGTCTGGACTCAATGGCACCTTACAACAACAATAACAATGTGTATGGCATTGACTGTGGAGTACACTTGAAGGAGCCTTGTCCCAGCTCAAAGAAAGTCATTATATTTAGCTTCAGGAGCTCTCCATAACTATTAGCTGGATCTCTCACTGACCTTAAGCCTTATGAGGTGACTAAACCTTTCAAAAGCTTCTATCTCATCATTTTAAAGTTAGGGTGATAATATTGACTCCCTAGTATCCATTTGAATGTGTTCTTAGTGTAGTGTATAGTATATGGGAACTGATAAATATTTAATGATTTTTAAACAACAGAATCATTTTGTAAAGTAAAACTTAAGGCATCTTTGTAATTATATAATTCTATTAATATTTCTCTGAGTTCCAGTCTACCCTATGTTTCTTTCATGGTCCAGTATTCAGAACCTCATCAGATCTGTTTACTATTGCAATAGGAATATTTTGTTCCAGATCTCTTCATGGCAGCCTACTCTAAAATTTTCTTCTTTCCTCTGCTTCTAATCTTTCTCCAGAACTTGTATGCAGAATAAACATGATGTGAGAAAATTATGAGTTTTTGCAAGATATACTAGAATTTTCCATTATTTAATAAATATGAAAAATTCAAATTTAGAAATAAAAAGTTGAAATGTAACTTGATGAATATAGTATTATGTGTAAAACTCAAATGGGAATATGGAAAACAAAGCTCAAAGTTGAGTAGAAAAGAGCCTTTGGGAAATTCTTTTTGACTACTTGTTTTGTTGGCTATTGGAAAAAGCTCAATTCATACTTCCTCCAAGTATGTAACATCTGGATAAAAAATATTTTTTACAATAGTTAATCCCTAGTTATTACTGTAACTAAAGATAAAAGTAAGTTATATTTGATATATAATTGAAGCATATTTTCAAATTACTAAGCTTTCTCTGGAAATTTATAACTATTATGATTTTGTCACCTCTTATTTTGGGGTAATAAAGGTAAAGGTTCTCACTTATGAATCTGCATAGACATTTAAAACAAGTTTATATGTGTAGGTAAAATATCATATTATATGACAAAAACTAAAGTAATACTCTTCAAAGTTGATTTAAGTAAAATAAATTTACTTCCAGGTGCTGTGATACACACCTGTAATCCCAAAAACTCAGGAGGCAGAGGCAGGAGAATCAGGAGTTGTGGCCAGAGACAGTCTGAGTAATTTAGTGAGATCATGACTCCAAATAAAAAGTAAAAATTCGAGACGAGTACAGCCCAGTGGTAGAACACTTGCCAAGTATGTTTGAGGCCCATAGTTCAACCCTCAAGTACCAAAAAATAAAATGAAATAAAATAAAACAAAAATAAGATCAACTTGCCCACTGATTTATCTGTTTGTAAGATGTTATGAAACCCTTCAGTATTGTATATGACACAGACTCTTCTTGTTTTCTAGTTTGCTTATGGGGAATACCAGTCACCAAATACAGCCATTACTCAGATGACTTTCTTGCGCCTTTTATCAAAAGAAGCTTCCCAGAACATTACTTACATCTGTAAAAACAGTATAGGATACATGGATGATCAAGCCAAAAACCTCAAGAAATCTGTGGTTCTTAAAGGGGCAAATGACCTAGAAATCAAAGGAGATGGGAACATTAGATTCAGATATGTAGTTCTTCATGATACTTGTTCTGTAAGTATATTTTCAACTACACTGCTCTGGTTTAAGAAAACATTTTATTTTTATTAAGCATGCTGTCATGGCACTAGAAGGGGGGACCATTTTACCTTATGTCTACACATGGCAACATTCTGTTTAGAGTTGTTCAGGTGTTAGCACAGGAAGCATGGTATAAGTATTAGTATAAAAAAGTAGAAAAGAACTGGATACCTAGGAACTCTCTGAGCTCTTCTGCAACTCTCTTTGATTCTTCTGCAAGTTATTTAACTTACTGAATCTCAGTTCCATGCATAAAATTCTGTGATCCTAAAATGTGTAATCAATTGCTAATTTGTATGTGTTCTCAATTGTATACTAGATATAAAACAAGGAAATAGTGAATGATGATAGATGCATTGTGAAAAACAAGCAAAAAACTTTCATAGTGTTGTTAGGAAACTACAAACGAAAAAGAATTTCCTTTGAAAGAAATGTTAGTCATCCCTGGTAATTCCTCACTTTATGTTACCAGTGATCTGATTTTTAAGCAATGTTCTAAAAAGCATTGCTTTTACATTATAAAAGTTGGCTGGGGAGGTTTCTAACATTCTTGGGAAAATTTGCATATATTATTAACCCATTGCATCATTTACTTCCAGAAGCGAAATGGAAATGTGGGCAAGACTGTCTTTGAATACAGAACACAAAATGTGGCACGCCTGCCCATTATAGATCTTGCCCCGGTGGATATTGGCAGCACAGACCAGGAATTTGGCATCGAAATTGGGCCAGTTTGTTTCATGTAACACCAGCCCAGAAACATCAACCATTGATGACCACCACCATTCACAAGAACTTTGACTGTTTGAAGTTGATCCTGAGACTCTTGAAATAATGGCTGATCCCACATCAGCATTGTACATATGGTCTGAAGTGCCTGGCCTCCTTATCCTTCAGAATATTTATTTTACTTAACAATCCTCAAGTTTTAATTGACTTAAAATATTTTTCAATACAGCAGTTTAGGTTAAAGATGACTGATGACAATGACCACCTTAAAACAAAAGTAAACTGATTAAATAAATAAATATTTGTTTTCTTCAATTTATTTCAATTTAATGAAAATGTTGCTTAGTATTTATGAGGAAATCCTTCCTCCTGGCAGGTAGCTTAAAGAGTGGGGTATATAAAACCACAACACATGTTTATTTTGCTTGGCTGCAGTTTGAAAAATAGAAAATAGTGCCTTTTTGTGACTTCTCATTCCCAGATTATCAATGAAAAAGGAACTCAAAATGTGACTGAAACCCACATGTGTATCTTGATATTGTATAACTAGAGAGTCTTCAAAGAGAATCTTAAAATACCAGCTTCCCATTGTCTTAAGTTGAAATTTTCAATAGTATATATTTAATGGAATTTCAGGAGAAAAAAAGTGAAATTTTTTTTGTAAAGGTTGATATGTTTAGAGGTATTTCTCATTCAAATTTAAAAGTATCTTTTCCATTTTGACACACTCTATCAGTGCAGATGGAAATTACATAGGTATACCATGTAAGACCTTTGCATTTTTTTATTTAAGAAGATATTGAATGCAAAATAATTCACATATACAATTTATAAACACATGTCCAGGACTCATAATTGAGACTCTTCCACATGTTCAATCTCATCTCCCTGAAGCTTGTCATGAAGAAAAAGATCTAGAAACCCAGAGTTGTGGAGCTGACTCTAATAAAATGTGATGATTGGAATTAGACCATTTGGCCTTTGAACTTGCATAGGAAAAAATGACCCAACATTTCTTAGCATGAGCTACCTCATCTCTAGAAGCTGGGATGGACTTACTATTCTTGTTTATATTTTAGATACTGAAAGGTGCTATGCTTCTGTTGTTATTCCAAGACTGGAGATAGGCAGGGCTAAAAAGTATTATTATTATTATTCCTTTCATAATGGTGCTAAAATTCTTTCTATAAAGTTCTTTAAAATAAAGATTGTTTCATCATTACCATTTGTGAAAACAGAACTGTTAGATTTCCCATTTCTGAAAGAAAGCATTGTTCCAGTGCCTTTTCACTGTTCCTCTGTCATACTGTATCTGGAATGCTTTGTAATACTTGCATGTTTCTTAAACCAGAACATGTAGGTCCCCTTGTTTCTCAAGAGATTTTTTTCCTTAATTGCATTTGTTGGCTCCATTGTTATTTCTTACTTAAAAATAAACAGCTGGGGCCATCCCAATGGACAAGCCATGCACATAATTTTGGTCATGTATCTCTGCAAAGCATCAAATTAAATGCACGCTTTTGTCATGTCAGTGGTTTTCATTTTGTGGAATTCCTTTGAAAATATGAGATCCATTTCATTTACAATAGTGAAAAATAAGTTGTTAGGTATTTTTGTTTACCATTTTTAGAAGGTACAACAAATTCCTTCCATCATGTACGTACTGACTTACTAATGAAAATCAATCTGTGACATTGCCAACAAAGGCAATATGACACTAGCACAGTCTATGCCATTAAAAATGTCAGGGTAGTATTATTGATGAAAAGTGAAAGAGATAGATTTTCCGTGGTTGAATAAATTGATAATAAAATACATCTCAAAGTGTATCACGTATGAATTTAAATGTTTTCAGATTTCTGTTTTTAATGTTTATTTCACAACATCATTTTCCCAACTCAATTATTATTTGAACTCTGTCTTGTATTTGACTGTTTATATAGCTAAAGTTATTTGTGAGTTTTCTTAGACTTTCTTGAAGTCCAACTTTTATAGGTGAGCCAGAAATATGTGATGATTCTATTAAGTAAAAACTCTAATAGTTTCTAACTATAGAAATACCAGGAATGCTACAACTAAAAAGCTATACAGACTATTCCAAAGCCTTCAAATTTCTTGCCTATATTATAGATCTATAGGTTCCATTAGATTGATGAACTTCTTTACCTTTCTATCCCATAAAAACCTCAAACTCTACCTGCAGAGGAGTGAGAATAAACTATATTTGGGGTGGATAATGACACTGGTTTATTTTTATTAAAAAGAGAAATAAAAATTCCCCAAATTAACATACATAAAGAGAAAGAAGCAATCATATTGAAAAAAACATAATGCTGAAAAATTCTCAATTTCATAAGACAAAATTTGATAAATTCTGGCCAAGTACAATGCAATTTTTTCCAAATTTAATAGAGATTCAATATAATTATAGAAAGCATGCATTCTCAAGAAGATGACATTATATGTCAGAAAGCAAATAATATCTGGAAAAAGCAATTACTGGAACTGTCACACTTAGAATTCTTATTCTACCATGAATAAGACTATCTCAAGACAACTTTTTTTGCTTGGAATTATGAAGACTTCAGGAGAAACTAAGAATAACTTCTTTAAAGATAATTTTAGGCTGAGGTCGAATAAATGGTGAACCGAGCAATGATCCAGCAATAACAAACCAAAAACCAATAGAGCTTGGGCCATGCCAGTAAGCTAGTTTGCTTCTTTTTTTCCTTCCTTCCTTCCTTCCTCCCTCCCTTTCTTCCTTCCTTCCTTCCTTCCTTCTTTCCTTCCTTCCTTCTCTCCCTCCCTCCCTCCCTTCCTTCCTTCCTTCCTTCTTTCCTTCTTTCCTTCCATCCTTGCTTCCTTCCATCTTTCCCTCCCTCTTTCTTTTCTTTTTTCGCCTCTCTTCCTTGTCTTTCTTCTCTTTCATTCATTCATTCATTCTTTCTTTCTCTTTCTTTCTTTCTCTTTCTGTTTCTTTCTTTCTTTCCCTCCCTCCCTCTCTCTCCTTCCTTCCTTCCTTCCTTCTTTCTTTCTTTCTTTCTTTCTTTCTTCCTTTCTTCCTTTCTTCCTTTCTTTCTTTTTTTCTTTGTTTCTTCCTCCATCTTTCTTTAACGAAATCAATCTCCTTTGTCAATGCCTCCTTTTCTGCAGTTATTTGTTGCTTTTGTTAGGTGCCGTTGAGTCAAATCTGACCCATAGAAACCCTATGTAGAATAGAATGGAACATTACTGGACACTGTGCCATGCCTGGCACTATGCCAGTGCTTCTTTGCTATTCACAGGATTTTCAATGGTGAATTAGTTTCAAGAGTAGATTGTCAGGTCCTTCTCCCTAGCCTGCAGCACCTGAGAGGGAAGGCTGACCCTGCTTAGCTTCTGAGATCAGGCACAATTAGGTGCTAGGGTGCTATGGCTGCAGAAGCAGTTATTTAAGTATTTGCATTCCCCAGGGTCAGTAGTATTCTCTTATTTTCATACCCAATACACTCTCATCAACTGCCCTTATCCATGCTTACAGCTTTAATGACTCTATATGTGAACAGCTTCAAAAGCACATACCTACCCTAAATCTCCCTTTGGAGCTGGAGAAATGCATACCTCTCCACCTTCATTGGGGTTTAAGAAGGATGTGTAGCTCTGTTAAAAAGCAAATTCATGATATTTCTATTTAAAATAAAGTTTATGCTCTATGTTCCCTATCTTGGGGAATAGCCTCCTTGTCCATTCATTTAGGAAGGCAAGAAACCAGAAAGATGTTCTTGTCACCTGCCTTTTTCTCATCATGCCGGAGTCAGGGCATTGCTAAGTATTTGCACTTTCCTCACCTAAATGTTTTATTAAAAATCCATACCTTTCTCTCCATTTCCACTGCCACGATTCTAGTTCACATCATTATTTTCTCTCACCTGGGCTCTTTTAATGGTCTCCCAATAGACTTTTAGGCATCCAACCTGACCCTCTCCTGACACTTTCCATGGAAGCTGGAGCATCTGATAGGAAACACAAATCTGAGTATGTCACCTATCACTCTTCCCATCCTGCCAATGCAACACACACACGCACACACTAACATGTATATGTACCTTAAAAGAATTCAGTGGCATCTGAAGACACAAATCTGCATACTGGTACAACCTGGTTCCTTCTCAGATTTCATCATGCTTCACCTGTTTCACTAGTGGGTTTTTCCATTTCCTAAAGGCTGGTGTACTCTCCTTTGTGCTGCCAAAGGCCATTTGCACACATATTCCCTTCATCTTCTTTACTTATTTGCATCTTTTGGAGCTCCATTCAATACCATATTCTTACAAGGTGCTTCCTAGGCTCCCCACAACCCAGGTTAGGTAAATCCCCTTCTTACAAATTTACTTGATCTCTTGCATTTTTACTTTATAGTACAACTGTTTTATATAGTTATGTGACTATTTTATTAGTGCCAATATTTTCTATCAATTGTATTTGTTACAAGGGCGGGGGCTGTCTACAGAGAATCCAAAAAAGTCTGAGAATTTTTGCCAGTTGAACATGTATTCATTGAATGAATAATGAAAAATTATTAACCAGAAAAATATCTTCAGAGATTATTCACACTGGATTTATGCACTAATGGGAGAATATATTATTGTTATAATGTTATTGCTGTTTCTATTAATATTAACAGAAAGAAAACACAGTAGAAGAGACTATTTTTATCTAATGACAGTAGGAACATGTAAGAAATTTGCAGAAGCTGATTGAAAAATCTGTAACACTGGGGTGAGACATGTAAAATAAAATTAAGGATTAGCTTGCCTTATTCTCCCATATGGAATCTTAGTATTTGAAAAATGTAATTATTTTTCCTAAATTCACAAATAGATAGAGCCCACTCAGAATCCCTATGATATCTTTAAAACATGAAACAATGAAGTAATTCTAAACCTCAATGGAATGAAAAATATTGAAGAAAAATTATAAGGAATCTTTCTTTGAAACAGACATGCTGAATAATGTAAGGGATTATCTTTACTAACTATTAAAACATAATAAAAGCTGTTAGTCATGGGGAAAAAAGGATATTTGTAAATGAATGTATATATTTATATTAGAATTCAACATACAGTTATACTTAACTTCCATTATTTAGTGTTATTAGAGTAACTTAATAGACACTTATCATTTGAAAATGAAAGCATATTTACTTTCTTATACTAAAGCAATTTCTAAATGGACTGAATATTTCAGTTTTAAAATGTTCTAAATATGTTAGCATAAAAGTCAACAAATAGTTAATAGTGTTGGAATGGGGATGAAAACAAACAATAATAATAAAATAAAACACAGAAAAATCAGTTTCCAAAATATAGCTTAAGTGTGTATTATAAAACTTCCAATAATTATGCTCAAAACATGTTTAGATGGGGAAAAATTCTGCAATACATGTAACAGAAATATGACAGTCCAAT
>VMDO01026260.1:0-26999 GCA_007922755.1 Pedetes capensis | reverse complement strand
CAGAGCAAGAGAGAGGTAGTAGGGGCTGTCATAATCACCTGCAGATGTCCCTCAAGCACAAACTAGGAGAAAAAAATAAGCTGTATAGAACACTTGCTGATACAAAATAAATAAATAAATGAATAAACAAACATGCATAAAGTGATACAAGAAAGTTTTGATTTGACATGGAGCAGACAATAACTGGGGCCTTGAAATAACTGGAGTGATCCAGTTAGTACATGATTATAAACATGTTTTCCCCTAAATTAGAATAATAGAGTACTGTATAAAGTTTAAGAACCCTTTATAAAATACTAGCCTCCCTACTAGATTCTGCTCAACCTACATGAATTTTGGTTGCATTCTAAGTCTGTATAATTCCTAGCTACCTCTTTGATTTCCAAAAGGAAAAAAAAGTATTCTATCAATGTGCACAGAAGATAAACAGCTCCATGAGAAGAATGATTCCTGTATAGAATGACATGATGGTTCAACCATCTAATTCTATATGTAGAGAAAAGGATTAAATTATTAAATTTTCAAGGGTGGATTATTCAATTTGAAGATTATCCATGGTTAGTTAAAAATCATAATCATTCAACACACTGATGATTATATTTCCAGAGTATTCTAGTTTATACTAAGGGAACACAAACTGATCATTGTCTTAGCGAACATAATAAGGATGTTATAAAAGGGTGATTTTGAAAAGTCATGCAGTGCATCCAACAGCTACATGTTAATGTATTGGCTTTGCCACACTTCCTTTTCATTACAGAAGGTGGTCAAGAATTAGCTTCATTTGAAAAGAGGCAAAGGCTTTAAAGTATAGAAGATATTACAAAAACAATCAATTGATAGCTATTTCTTAAACACTAATCATTGTTCTAACACAATAGTAGATGTGGTAATGGACAAGAAAAAATGGCAAAAGGATGCATCTGCCTTCAAAGGACTTAGAGTGTTATTAAACAAAAAGTGTCACATTAAAAAAATTGTAGCATCTTATGAGGCTGAACATCAGCAATAAAGTAAGCTTATAGTTTATAGACTACAGTGCTGTAGAAATTCAGGAAAGGCAAGATCCTTGTAAGCATGCTTAATCAGAGAAATTTCCTTGGAGGATGTTCATCATGGGTTTGCCCTACAAGGAGATTCTTCTACTTCCTTTATGCATGGATCACCTGGCATAACGCAAGGATCACATATTTGCTTTCTGAATTTAACTAAAGGGGATATAGGGTTTGTAATAACAAAATGGAAGAGACAAAACAGTCAAGCCAGGGTCAAACACAGGAAAGAAAAACAAATGAAAAAATAGCAAATCAATGTCATTTGTGTACAATTTTTGATAAAATACTTAGTCTGAATGTAATCTTGAGGAAATAATTGAACAAATATAAATAGAATTATTTATTATTATTAAATAACTTGATGTATGTTCATCAAAAATATGAGTGTCATGAAGGACAAAACACCACGCAGAGGTACTCTAAATTAAAGGTTACTAAATAAACATAACAACCTAATACAATGCATGTCCTTGATTACTTACTGGAGTAAAGGAAAGAAGCTATGTTGTTGTTAGATGCCATCGAGTCTGATCTGACTCATAGTGACCCTATGTACAAAAGAATGAAACACTCTCTGGTTTTGTGTCAGGCACACAATCTTTTTTATGTTTAAACCCATTGTTGCAGACCCTGTGTCAATCCATCTATTTAAGGGTCTTCATTGACCTGTTACTCTGTCAAACATGATGTTCTTCCCTGGGGATTGATTTCTTATTACAACATGTCCAAAATATATAAGGCATAGTCTAGCCATCCATGCTTCCATGGAGCAATCTGGTTTCACTTTTACTTTACTAGGACAGACCTGTTGGTCCTTTTGGCACTCCACAGGGTATATTCAATATTTGTCTCCAGAATCAGAATTCAAAAGCATCAATTCTTTTCCTGTCTCCCTTATTCAACGTCCAGCTTTCATAACCATACGACATGACTGAAAATACCATAGCATAAGTCAGGCACACCTTTGTCTTTAATGTGACTCTTTGCTTTTCCACATTTTAAAGATGTCTTTTGCACAGTTTTTCCCAATGCACTGCATCTTTTGATTTCTTGACTGCTACTTCCACAGGTGTTGATTGTAGAAACAAGTAAATTAATATCTTGGACAACCCAAATCTTTTCTTCATTTATCATGAAGTTCCTTACTGATCCAGTTGTAAGGATTTTTATTTTGTTGATGATAAGTCATAATCCATACCAAAGGCTGTATTCTTTGATTTTCATCAGTAAATGTTTCAAATCCTCTTCACTTTGAGCACACAGAGTTATGCCATCTATATAACACAAGTTGTTAATGAATCTTCCTACAATCCTTATGCCACATTCTACTTCATAAAGTCCACCTTCTCAGATTATTGGCTCAGCATAGATTGAAGAAGTACAGTGAAAGGCTACAACCTTGATGTATACCTTTCTTGACTTTAAACCAGGCAGTGTTTCATTGCTCTGTTTGAATGACTGCCTCCTGCTCATGTACAGATTCCTTATGAGTACAATTAGGTGCTCTGGTATTCCCATTCTCTGCCATGTTATCCATAATTTGTTATTTTTCCACACAGTCAAATGCCTTTGTAGAGTCCATAAAACATAGATAGATATCTTTCAGATATTCTCTGCTTTCAGCTAACATCCATCTACATCAGCAGTGACATCCCTGTTTCCACACCTACTTCTGAATCTGGCTTGATTTTCTGGCAGTTCCCTGCTGCAGTCACTTTTGAATGATCTTTAGCAAAATTTTATTTGTGTGTGATATTAATGATATTGTTCTAAAATTTCTGCATTTGGTTGGGTCCCCTTTCTTGGGAATAGGCACAAATATGGATCTCTTCCAATCAGTTGGTCTGGTATTTGACTTCCAAATCTCCTGACATAAACAAGTGAGCATCTCCAGTGCTGTATGTTTGTTGAAACATCTCTATTGGTATTTCATCAATTTCTGGAGCCCTTTTGCCAATTTCTTCAAGGCAGCTTCCACTTTGTCCTTCAGTACCATTGGTTCCTGATCATATGCAACCTCTTGAAATGGTTGGTGATCCACTAATTCTTTTTGATTGAATGACTCCATGTATTCCATCTTTTTTTGGTGTTTCCTGTGTTGTTTAATATTTTTTTCTGTAGAATACTTCACTATTGCCACTTGAGGCTTGAATTTTTCTTCAATTCCTTACGTGTAAGAAAAACAGAGTGTGTTCTTCCCTTTTAGTTTTCTATCTCCAGCTCTTTGCACATGTCATTATAATATTTGATTTTGTCTTCGTGAGCTGCCCTTTGAAATCTTTTCTTTAGTTCCTTAACTTCATCATGTCTTCCTTTTGCTTTAGCTGGTGGACATTCAAGGGCACGTTTCAGAGTCTCTTTTGACATGCAATCTCATCCTTTCTTTTGTTCCTGTCTTGTGAATAACCTTTTTATTTCCTCATAAATGATGTCTTTGATGTCATGCCACAACTTGTCTGCTATTCTAAGTATCTAGCACATCATAACTGTTCTTGAGGTGGTCTCTGAACTCAGGTGGGATTTTTTAAGGTTATATCTTGGCTCTCTTACACTTGTTCTAATTTTCTTCAGTTTCAGTTTCAATCTACATATGAATAGTTGATTATCTGATCCATAATCAGCACCTTGCCTCATTCTGACACTAATGATGAGCTTTTCCATCGTCTTTTTCCACAAATGTAGTGAATTTCGTACATGTATGCTCCCTCTGGTGAATTTCATGTGCATAATTGCCATTTATGTTGGTGAAAAAAATGTATTTACAATGAAAATTCTATCCTGCAACAAAATTCTATCATGCAACCTCTAGCATTTCTGTCACCAAGACTGTATTTTCCAACTATTGAGCCTTTTCCTTTGTTTCCAACTCCTGCATTCTAGTCACCTATAATTATCAGTACATTCTGATTGAATGTTTGATCTATTTCAGATTGCAGAGGTCAGTAAAAATCATCCCTATCTTTATTTGTAGCCTTAGTGGTTGGTGCATAAATTTGAATAATATTTGTATTAACTAGCCTTCCTTGTAGGAGTATGGACATTATTCTATCACTGACAGCATTATACTTTAGGGCAGATCTTGAGGTGTCCTTTTTGGTGATATGTACAACCCCATTTATCTTTAATCTGTCATTCCAGAATAGTAGACAATATGATTATCTGATTCAAAATGGCCCATGTCAGTCCATTTTAGCTCACTGATGCCTAGAATGTCTATGCATTTGCACTCCATTTCCCCGTGGATGATTTCTAATTTTCTTAGATTCATACTGCATACATTCCACATTCTAATTATTAATGGATGTTTACAGTTGTTTCTCCTAATTTTTTTTTTTTTTCGGTACTGGGGGATGAACCCAGGGCCTTGCACCTGCATGCTTTGCAAGTCCTGGACCACTGAACTGTGCACCCAGCCCATTTATTTTTTTTTTTTTACTTTTACTTTTTGAGACAGGGTCTTGCTAAATTATGCAGACTACCTCTGGTCTCAAACTTGTGATCCTCCCGCCTCCACCTCCCATGCCCCTGGGATTATAGGCATGCGCCACTGCACCTGGCTGTTTCTCCTAATTTTGAGTCATGCCACATCAGCAAGTGGAGGACCCTAAGGCTTTACTCCATTCCCATCATTAAGGTAGACTCTATTTTGCAGATGCAACTCTTCCTCAATCGTCTTTTGAGTTCATTCCAACCTGGGGGTTTGGGGGCTCACTTTCTAGCACTATATCTGACAGTGTTTCTCTGCTGTTCATAGGGTTTTCAATAGCTAATTGTTTCAAGAGTGGGCTGTGAAGTCCTACATGCTGGTCTCTCTTAGTCTGGGAACTCAGCTGAAATCTGTCCACCATGGGTGACTCTGCTGATATCTATATACTGGTACCATAGCCTTCAGCATCACTGCACCAGGCAAGCCCCCACAGTATAGAGATCTTTATTTTTTAAAAAAATCTGGAGAATGTGACTATAAACTACATCCTAGATAATAGTGCTGTCTCAGTGCTGAATTCTTAGGTATGGTAATGGCATTATGGTAGTGTAGAAGAATGTCTTTGTTTCCAGGAGGTATAGCTGATGTATTTAGTAGTGATGTATTATGACTAAAACTTTGTCTCAAATGGTTCAGGAAAAAAATCTGTATATAAACACACACCTACAAAGAGAGATAAAGCAAATGTGGCTTTTGTGAATTACAGTGAAATAAGCAGTTGTGCAGAGAAAAATAATGAGTCAGATAGGATTAGATTAGATGGTAGATGGCAATGAGAAGCCATGACAACAAGAATGAGGTGTGTGAATACAGAAAGTGAACAACTGATGGAGATCTTTGAATTATAAAATGAAAGACATGACCTTCACTTTGGAAAAGTAATAGGGACATGACATGATAATCCTTGATTTAAGAGTGAACAATGACTTTATATATCAGGAAAATAAATATACCAGTATTAAGCAGAAAGCACTAGCAAGAGGAATTTTTTGGAGGCCGAGTAGAAGAGTCTTTCATAATTAACAAAGGGAGCATTAGGGCTTGAGCTCTACAAAAGCAGAAGGAATGAAAAAGCAAAGACAAATTCAAAGACCAGTGGTAAATACAGGTTGTGAATGGATTACTTAGATGGATGATGCATTCTCATAGGATCATTTCCCAAGCTAACATCCCCTGAAACCTCAAGGAAGCTTTTATTATTTCTCCTGACTTCTCTGGCATTTGACCATAACAAGAATCCTTTTTGCCTGGGGTCTTTCTCAGAGTATTCAAAGCTTCTGTATCAGGTAATTCCCAATAAACAGTAAGTTTCAAGAACACAAGGACTGTATCTGTCTCTCAGTAATAATGTCCAATCCTTCTATAGCAATCAAAAGAAAACTGACAAACAGGGGCCAAAGGAGAGATGTCCAAATTGTTTGAGGGGCAGCATTATTTACAACAGCCAAGTTATGGAACCAAATATAAATGTCTGTCAATGAATGACTGAAGATATAGATAAATATAAATATAGATACCAATACAGATATAAATATAATTACAGATATAGATAGGGACTGTTGAATAATAGTTGCATCTATTTAGTTGTGGCTTGAGGGTCCTCCAGGAGTCACTGTAATTAAAGGCTGTGTTCCTAGGGTAGTGTGGTTGGGTGGAGGAGAGGCTTTGGGAAGTGGGACCTGGTGAGAGATCCTCAGGTTGTTGGGAGTGTGAGGTATTTCTCTTTCAACTCCTTTGTTAGGTCTCTCAACAAGGTTGTTATGAAAGAAGTAAGGCTGGCCCCAGTGCATCCTTTTTCTTTGCTCCAGGTTCAAGATATGACCACTATGATACACACACCTAACACTGCCATTTGCCAGGATGTGACACAGCTCTCTGAACTAAGCCAAAGCATGAACCATGTCCTCAAACCTCCAAAACTGTAAGCTAAAAAATCTTCCTTTTATTCATAAGTAGCCTGTCTCCAGTATTTTACTCTAATGATAAATGCTGGCATAGATAGATAGATAGAATGATAGATAGATAGATAGGTAGATAGATAGATAGATAGATAGAATGATAGATAGATAGATAGATAGATAGATAGATAGATAGATAGATAGATAGATGATAGATAGATAGATAGATAGATAGATAGATAGATAGATACTATTCGGCCATAAAAATGAAATCTCATCATTCGAAAAAAGGTGGGTGAACCTGGACAAAATGCACACACAGAAAGACAAATACTGTATTCTCATTCATATGTAGAATCTGAAAAAGTTGAATTCATAAAAGTAGAGAATGCAACAGTGGTTACCAGGGGCTGAGGTAGGGGTAGCAGGTAATAGATGCTAGTCAAAGGGCACAAACATTTGGTTACAAGGTAAATGAATTCTCAGGAACCAATGTACAGCATTATGCCATTTTTATTTGTTATTTATTCCTAAATAAAGATGGGCAAGGGGATATCTATGATTTCCAACATGGCAGATTTCCAACATGGCAGGCTAAGGGGAATGGAGCTACATGGAAGGATCATTGCTCTGAGGTGAAGGCTGTATTCTCCTTGTTACTTTAGAGGTAAGAATACGTCCATGAAATGGAGAAGTCCCATGTTATCCCAGGAACTATCTGCCACAACAGTTTTCTCCCCAGATTGATTTTGAGGCTGTTTTGTTCAAAATACAGTAGATATACTTACTCACATAATTACTTTCTGACATCCTATCAAATCAATGTTTATTCACACCAATCAATCTTGTTGCTTTGTCCTTAAGGGTATTTGGTCAATCCGTGTCACTATAAAATAATATTACAGGTTTTTTTCTCCTATGAATCTTTTTTTTTTCTTTTCTAGCTAATTTATTCCTGGTCTTTTATTATTACTTAATGCTTTTTGTTTAATTGTTTAGATTTCAGTTTCTTACTTGCAGATATAAGCCCAAACTGATTTTACAGCCAAATCATGCTAGAGCTTTGGTTTGTGTATTTATTTTCCTACAGGCAATACATGTACATAATAAGAGCCCTGATGAGACTAGGCACCATGGTGTACACTTGGAATCCCCAAACTCCGGAGGCTGAGGCAGGAGATTTGTGAGTTTGAGGCCACAGGTAGCCTGTGCAACTGAGACCTGTCTCAAAAAATAAAAAACAGCACCAAGGATGCAGCTCAATGGTAAACCACTTGGCTAGCACATGTGAAGCATTGGATTCAATAACTCAACACTGAAAAAAAGATAAAAATTCTGTGACTAGTGATAGTGTTATTTTACATGTAATAAGTTATGCTTAGGAGAGGGACAAAGTTTCAAAGAATAAATTTTGAGGGCTATTATGTAATCTAACTCTGTCAATAACAATAGAGATGAAATAACTTCTCTGTAGTGATAAAATCCATGAGCGCTGAGACCTAATCCATCCAAGAATCTTCTGGCTTCCGGGCCAAGGACTGTTTTATCTATTTCCTCCCAGTGCTACTATGCAAGAGAAGGGCTAGCATTAGCAATGATGTCCACTGTGATTTTAACATAGTACTACAACCAATTTTATGCTATGGTGTGAACAAGTTACTGAAGAAGAATGTTTACTGAGGCTAGGTGCTGGGGTAAAGAGAGACTTTATTTCTTTAAAGGCCATGGAGTATCTTTTGATAAATATTGACATATACTCTCTCTTTGGAGCTAGAATTTCTCCATAGGCACAAGTTATTTTAATTTTGATAGAACCCCTTTGAGAGCCCTTTTTATTTCTGCAAATCCAAAACAAGTTCCTAACATTTTATCTTTGTGGTATACAACAGGACTTTTAACTAGAATTTGAACTTAGATTAACAAGTGAATAGGATCACTTTATTCCTCATTCATAGCTGTACATATATATGAAGGTTGAGATTGTTGGAAAAAGGTTGTACAGAGTTGCATTGAAAGTGTGTTCTGGGACAGAAGGCATTCAGACTACAGAGATTGAATTCAATCCTACTTGTTGTTGTTGTTAGGTGCCGTCGGAGTCGGTATCCAACTCATAGCAACCCTCATAGGGTTTTTCAATGGCTGACTATTTCGGGATTGCCTTGGAAGTGGATTGCCAGGCCCTTCTCCCATTTTTGCAGTGCTGGGAATTGAACTCAGGTCCTCAGAGACTGCAGTGCAGCGCTCTACCAACTGAGCTAAATCCCAGCCCCAAATCCTACTTAGCCTTCACTAAAAACAAACTGGAGATGATCTTAAACTATAACTCACCATAAGGAAGAGAAGCACCTCTGACTAGGTCTTGCATTAGGGTAGGGAAGACACATCCCACAACCACATCAACTAAGGCCTAACTTCTTGTGGTTGTTGTTAGGTGGCATCAAGGGGGGTCAGACTCATAGCGATCCTCACAGGGTTTTCAATGGCTGATTGTTTTTTGGGGAGTGGACTGCCACATCCTTCACAACAATGAAGACTATCACTGGTAAAAGAAGTAAAATTCCAAATTACCTGGTCTTAGTAGAAGAGCAGACTGATGGGAACTTTTATTTTCAGTAATAAAAAAAGCACAAATGGCACTTGTAGAACATTTGCACATTTTTTTCCTATGGAAGATAGAATACACTGGTGTCTTATTCAAGCCATGGAAGCAAGGTTATTTTTTGTTACTTAGCTGAGTCCCTAGGATATTATTATCCACCCTTCCTAACTCCATCTGCTCTTATGACTGAAGTCACACCACCTACTTGGTGGAAGCCTGGATTATGTTGATCATTCTGGGTTCCATATGCTTCTGGGGCAATAGTTACCACATTGCCTGACTTGCAAAGCTCAGAAAACAGATTATTAAGGAAACTAAATGCCAGGAACTCAAAACACTAAAGACAAAATATGTAAATAAAACCAGGGAGAAATGTCAGCTTAAGTTATCATTGAAATATAGCCCTAAAAATATATAACAGAGGCAAGCTATTATCATCATAGGGTCTCCAGCATCACTAATTGGATGTTAGCTTCACAAACAGTAGTGTTCATAAAGAAAATCTTCATCAATAACATCAGCTTGCTTAAGTCCATGAGATATATTTTTCACATCAAGTAAATACTAGCATTCAATTTTCATTCAAGGTCAAGTATGATTAATACATTACAATTTTGTAGAGTTTAGGTGGCACATGTTAATTGGATTTAATCTCATGTTGAGATATATTAATAAGCAATAAAGACTAATAATTGAGAACCAAAATAAGCACACTGCTATACACAATGACCTAGGTCACAGACTGAAAGACAGATATTCTTAGGGAGATTATGATAATTTATCAAATGTGCTTTACTGAAGAACAGTTTGATCAGTTTAGGAAGATTAATTGGTTCATTTGATGATTTCGTTTTGTTTTGTTTTTACACATTTATCTATGCACTGTTCTAGGCATTAAGATACAGAAGAAATAACCCAGAGAAGACTCCTGTCCTCATGCTGGGGTGCCAAGTAGAGGCAGACAATAAAAAGAAAACAAGCAGATAAGATCATGACAGGTCATGATAAAGAAAATAAGCAGAGTAGAAGGAAATAGCTAGGGGTAGGAAGTGAATGAAGGGACAAGTATTTACAGAGTGGTCAGGCAATGCCTACTGAAAAGGTGGCATGTTTGTTAACTTCTGAATGAGAAGAAAAAAAGCAAGAGAGGAGCCAGAAGAAAGGTATAGCATGCAAGGGGAAGAGCAAGTGCAGATGTGGAAATAAGAGTTTTCTACATTAGAGGACAAGAATGGATGTAGTATAGTCCTGGCTTGGTGAGTAAGGAAGAGATTAGCCTAGGATGGTGTTAAAGAGGTAGTCAGGGCAGAGACCCCAGGGCCTGTGTGGCATAAAGGGCTTAGAAATGGTGGTTGTTGTTGTTGTTGTTGTTGTTGTTGTTGTTGTTAGGTGCCATGACTCAATGTCCAACTCATAGTGACCCTATGTACAACAGGTGAAGCACTATTGTTAGTGCAGGCTGGGATTTAGCTCAGTTGGTAGAGCGCTGCGCTGCAGTCTCTGAGGTCCCAAGTTCAATTCCCAGCACCACAAAAATGGGAGAAGGACGTGGCAACCCACTCCCAAGGCAATCCCGAAAACAGTCAGCCATTCAAAACCCTATGAGGGTCGCTATGAGTCAGATACCGACTCGAGGGCACCTAACAACAACAACAATTGTTAGTGATTCTCTGTCATTCATAGGGTTTTCAATGGTTGATTGTTTTTTGTTTTTTTGGTTTTTTTTTTGGGGGGGGGAGTGGGTTACTAGGTCCTTCTCCCAAGCCTACAGCACCTGGTATTCCTAGGTGGTCTCTCATCCAAGAACTAACCAGGCCTGACCCTGCTTAGCTTCCAAGATCTGATGGGATTGGACACTACGGTGGTACTGCTGCAGTGTAGAAACAAGAGAGATGAATAAAAGTTCCTTGGAACTTAGTTAATATGTAAAATTACTGTAGCCTATCTGGGCTGGCTGTTGTTATTGCTGCTGCTAGATACCATCGAATCAGGCCCAACTCATTGAGATCCTGTGTTCAACAGAACAAAACACTCCCTGATTCTATGCAATGCCCAGCATTATGTCAGTGCTTCTCACTGTTCATAGAGTTTTGAATGGTTGATTGATTCAGGATTATTTCCAAAGTGGGCTGCCAGGTCCTTCTCCCACTTTCGTGGTGTTGGAGGTCAAACCCGGGGTCTCAGAAAGTGCAGAGCAGCACTCTACCAACTGAGCCAAACCCCAGCCCAGGCTAGCTTGAGAGTTATAAGAAAATTATAATACTAATAAAGTTTTAGAATTGGAGGGGAATATATGAGTTATCTGACTCTGATGGCACCTAACAACAACAACAATCCACCTGTTACCTTACAGAACATGAAGTTCACAAAAAGAATACACAAGTCAGTGGGAAGAGGCATCTAGTGACTTTTCATGATGCCTCCAGCCTTATGGTTTTTACCACTTAGGAAGATCCTAATGGCTTCTTCCTAGTCCTTTCCCCATGGCACACATGTAGTGGCTAAAGAAAGCTACTTGAGATTGTATCAAGAGAAGGAAACTAAAAAGAACAAGAGATTCCCAGGTACAGTGGAACATGCCTATAATCCCAGAGATTTGGGAGGCAGAGCCAGGAGGATCGCAAGTTCCAGACCAGAGGCAGCCTGCATCACTTAGTGAGACCCTGTCTCAAGATAAAAAATTAGAAAGGGGACTGGAGGTGCATCCCAGTGGCAGAGAGCACTTGCAAAGTGTGTTAGGCCCCACTGCCTTAGCCCCATTGCCACAAAAAAAGAAGAAAAATAAATAGAATAAAAGAATGCTGCTGCATGACCACAGGATACACGACTTCAAGTTCCTCCAACTTTACTCTTACTCAGATGCACAGAAAGAGGGACGAAGACCTGCCAAATTATAAGAAGGAAAGATTTAATGTAAGTACATAAAAAGGAAAATCCTACTTTATCTATTAAGTATCAGATATTAATAGGTAAAGCTGGAAAAGACAAAGTTTACCAGAAAGACAAAATAAACTATGTTTTGTTAGGTGCTGTCGAGTTGGTATCCAACTCATAGCGACCCTCATAGGGTTTTCAATGGTTGACTGTTTCGGGATTGCCTTGGGAGTGGATTGCCAGGCCCTTCTCCCATTTTTGTGGTGCTGGGAATTGAACTCGGGACCTCAGAGACTGCAGCGCAGTGCTCTTACCAACTGAGCTAAATCCCAGCCCCCCTATAAAAAAGTTTAAAATAACTTAAAATTTTTAGTATTAAAATATCAATTAGGTTGGATTCCCTTCCTAATATGTTCGACACCCTTTTTTCAGTTTTGTTTTGCTTTGTTTTGACTTTGTTTTGTCAATTATACACAAACAAAAATACTATAAATGTTACGACAATAATAATATAAGGACACTTGGTGAGATATTTAACTATTTAAAGGCCCTCTCTTTGTAGAGAGACAAAGTTTGGACTGGAGTAGTCAAAATGTATATCTGCTTGAGAACAAGAAACCAGACAAAATAACCTTGTAATGATACTTCTTACAAAACAATCATTTGTTCCCCCTGAATATACAACATGATCAGAATGTATAAAATTCTACAAGAGAAGAGGAAAAAGATTTAAAGTAAAGTCATAAAAAAATAATATAACTGCAACTTGGAAGCTGTAATAGTCAGACACAGTAGTGTTTTTAGTGTCGGTATCAGTGTGTCAGGCAAACCATGCCCCCGGGATTACACTGGGCAAAACCTATCCACTTATTTCAATCAAATTGATGAGAACAGATGTGACTGAAATAACCCTAGAATGCTTGAAGAAGAATTTGTTTAACACTCACAGCTTCACAGAAAATAGTCTTTTTGGATCTCTTTAAATCATATATATGTTAACAGCACAAACAAATATCTAAATGGCCCCATTTTCAAATTGTGAGGAATGCAAGTAATGAGACACATGAAATGGAAAGCTTATGATTCGGAAAGCTTCGTATCAATGTTAGGTTTATAACTTACTTAAGCAAAGATCATTACTATTTTCTTGTTGTTATTATTTGATAAAAATAATACATAGCCCAAGTTCCCTCTTTGTTCATTTGTTTGTTTTTAAGTACTCAGGCTCAAAGCCAGGGTCTGAAGCAGTGCCCTACCACTGAACCACAATTCCAGCCCCCAAATCTTTTTACGAACATCTTTTTTAAATCATGCATTTAAGAGGCCAGGTGTGGTAGTGCATTCCTATAATCCTAGCAACTCAGGAGTGGCAGAGGAAGGAGGATGGCAAGCTCAAAGCCAGAGGCAGCCTGTGCAACTTAGCAAGACTCTGTCTCAAAATAAAAAATAGACAGTGGGCTGAGGATGCAACCCATTGGTAGAATACTTACAGAAGCATGCTCGAGGCCCTGGCTTCAAACCCCAAGTGCTACAAAAAAATGCATTTAAATTCTTGTTTATCTGTTCACTGTGCAAGGTTTCTGAACATTGGAATATTTGAAGATAGTATCCCTCAGTTTCAGGAAGGGAGCATTTTTATTGGGTTTAGTGGTGGCCCTCAAAATTATATTCTAAACTCCAGCAATATTCACAGATGCCAATTCTTTTGGGGGAAAAAGGAATTTGTAGTATAATTAAGGATCTTAAAAAGATATCATTTTGGTTTCCAAGTGGGACCTAAATCCAATGACAAGTGTACTTATAAAAGGTGTACAAAAGAGAAATATTAAATGAAGAGTAAGTCATGTAGAGATGAAAGTAGAGATTAGATTCACCCAGCAGACACAGCCAATTCTTTGCCTGCAGCCAACAGAATCTGAAGGGGGCAAGGAAGAATTCATCCCTAAATCCTTTACAGGATGCATGGCCCTGTCATTATATTGATTTTGGATTTGTGGTCTTCAGTATTTTAAGAGAAAAAAATTTCTTGTCAACAGACTAACAAAAGGAGTTCAACAGAGAAAAAGAAATAATTTTTTTAAAAGAATCACAGAGAAATTATGAAGCTGAGGAATATAATGAATGAAATGAGAAATGCAGTCAAGAATATAATAGTAGAACTGATCAAGTAGAACTATTTTATGAACTCTTCAATAAAGGCAACTGGATATCCACAGGTATAAAATGCAGAAAAAAGAAACAAAAGAAAATCTATTACTTATGTGTAAAATAAGTAAATACATAAAATTGGACTCTTATACTCTACACAAAAAACAACTCAAAATTAAATATAAGATGTGAATTCAAGCCAGTCACCATGATGTATGCCTGTAATCCAAATGACTCAAAAAGTTGAGCCAGGAGGATCACAAATTTGAGGCCAGAGTCAGGCTGTGCAACTTAACAAGACTCCATCTCAAAATAAAAAAATAAAAAACAGGTTAGGGTGTGGCTCAGTGGTAGAGCATTTACTTAGGATATATGAGGTCCTAGGTTCAAGTCCCTGGCACTGCAAAAACAAACAAACAACAACAACAACAAAAAAAAAACTGAATGCATACAACTCCTAGGAGAAAACATGGAGGAAAGCTTTCATGTCAGTGGTCTGGTCAGTGACATTTTTGGGGTATGACATCAAAAACCCAGGCAAGAAAGACAAAAATAAATAAGTCGGACTATATCAAACTAAAAAAAAATACATATAAAGAAAACAATAAACAAAGTGAAAAGGGATACTATGTAATTGAATAAAACATTTATAAATTCTGTATCTGATCAGAGGTTAATATCCTAAATATACAAGGAATTCATTTAAAAATAGCAATAAAAAATAATAATAAGTATTATTATATATAATATAATATATATTATATATTATTATACGTAATAATAATTTATTATTGTTATTGTTATTGTTATTGTTATTATTATAAATGGGCAAAGGGCCAGAATACACATTTTTTTCAAAAGAACACATACAAAAGGACAATAGGTGTATTATAAAAACTGGTCAACATCACTGTCAGAGAAATTCAGTGAAATTCAAAATCACAAGGAAATATTTTATACCCACTACTAGGGTGATTATTATCAAAATGTCAAAAGATAACAAGTATTGCTGAGGATGCAGAAAAAGGTAAATCCTTACACATTGTTGGTAGATATATAAATTAGTATAGCCATTGTGTAAAACAGTGTGTAGAAAATCCTCACAAATTAAAACTAGTACTGTCATGTGATCTGGCAATCATACTTCTGGGTATATAGTCAAAAGAAATAAAATCACCATGTCAATGAAATACATTTACCCTCATGTTCACTGTAGCATTATTCATAATAGTCAAGATATGGAAACAATCTAAGTATCCATGGAGAGATTAATGGATTATTTGACCAACATTTTCTTATTTCCTCCATATCCCAGTCCCTGGAAATCACCATTCTACTGGCTATTTCTATATACATCAACAGAATACAATTCAGCCTTTTTAAAAAAGGAAATGCTGTCCTTTGTGGCAATATGGATGAACTTGGATGGCACTGCGCTAAGTAAAATAAGCAAGATACCAAAAGAAAAATACTGAATGATCTGAGTTCTATGTGGAATCTAAAGCAATAGAACTCATGAAAATCAAGAGTAGGATGGTGATTTCAAGGGGCTGGATGATAGGGAAAATAGGGAGGTGTCATCAAAGAGTACAAACTTTTAAGGTGAATAAGTTCTGAAGGTCTAATGAATGGCATGGTAACAATAGTTAAAAAATACATCATACACCTGAAGTTAAGGGAGTAGACCTTAAGTATTCTCATTACTCACATGTGTGTGCAAAGTATAATTATGGAGTGGCAGATATTTCAATTAATTTGATTCTGGAAATCATTTCATGATGTATATGTGTATTAAAAACATCACATGTATACCTGAAATATATACAATTTTTATTTGTCAATTGTACCTCAATAAAACTTAAAATAGCCATAGGCTGTGGCACACTCCTGTAATCCTAGCAATTCAGGAGGCTGAGGAAGGAGGATTACAAGTTTGGGGCCAGACAGCCTATACAACTTGGGGAGACCTTGTTTTAAAATAAAACACAAAAAAAGAGGCTGAGGGTGTGGCTTAATGGTAGAGTACTAGCCTAGCATACCCAGGGCCCTAGCTTCAACCACCAGGCACTGGGAAAAAAAACCTGAATACGATATGTAAAAGATATTTTTCTTGTTTGTTGTTAGGTGCTGCAGAGTTAGGACCAACTCATAGAAACCCTGTGTACAACAGAAATAAATGCTCCCCATTTCAGTGCCAGGCACAGGACCTCTTTTATCCTTAAGTCATTTGTTGCAGACATTATGGCAATCCATCTAGTTGAGAGTCTGCCTTTTTTCAGTGACTTACCACTGTCCCAAACATGATGTCCTTCTCCAGGGATTGGTATCCCCTGAAAACACATCTAAAATATGTAAGATACAGTTTAACCATCATTGCTTCCAAGGAGTACTCTGGTTGCATTTCTTATAGGACAGATCTGTTCAGGTTTTTCTTGCAGTTCATAGTATATTCAATATTTTTGTTTCCAGTACCATAATTCAAAAGCATCAATTCTTCTCCTGTCTCTCTTGTTCAATGTCCAGCTTTTACAATCATATGGTCCTGCTAAAAGTTACCATGGCATGAGTCAAGCAAATATTCATCTTCAATGTCACATTGTTACTTTTCAAAAGTTTAAAGAGGTCTTTTACAACAGCTTTTCCTAGTACAACACATCTTTTTCTTTCTAGTATTCTCTGCTTTTGGCTAATATCTGTCCAGCAGCAGTGATGTCCCTGGTTCTATACACTTTTCTGAATCTGGCCTGATTTTCTGGCAATTCCCTGTCAATATACTGCTGCAGTTGCCTTTGAATGATCTTAAGCAATATTTTGCTATGTGTGATATTAATGATATTGTTCAATAATTTCCATATTCAATTGGATCCATTTTCTTGGTAATAGGCACAAATATGGATCTCTTCCAGTCAGTTGGCCAGGTAGCTAATTTCCAAATCTCCAGGCATAAACAAGTAAGCACCTCCAATGCTGCATCTATTTATTGAAACACCTCAATTGGTATTCCATAAATTCCTAGAGTCTTGTGTTTCAACAATTCCTTCAAGGGAGCTTCAACTTCATCCATCAGTACCATTGGTTCCTGTTCACATGCAACCACTTAAAATGGTTGGTCATCCACCAATTCTTTCTGGTATAATGACTCTGCGTATTCCTTCCATCTTCTTTTCATGTTTCCTGTGTTTAATATTTTCCCTACAGAATACTGCACTATTGACACTTGAGGACTGAACTTTTTCTTCAATTCTTTAAACTTGAGAAAAACAGAGTCTGTTCTTCCCTTTTGGTTTACTATCTGCTGCCTTTGCACATGTCATTATAATATTTGATTTTGTCTCTCAAGCTGCCCTTTAAAACCAGTTTAGTTCTTCAATGTTATCATGTCTTCCTTTAGCTGCTTGATGTTCAAGGGCAAGTTTCAGAGTCTCTCTTGACATGTAATTTGGTCTTTTTTTTCCCCTGTCTTTTTAATAACCTTTTGCCTTCCTCAGGAATGATGTCTTTGATATTATGCTGCAGATCCTCTGGTCTTCAATCACTAGGATCTAAAGCATCAAATCTGTTCTTGAGGTGGTCTCTGAACTCAGGTGGGATATTCTCAAGGTCAACCTTGGCTCTCATACACTTATTCTTATTGTCTTCAGTTTCAGTTTGAACCTGCATTTGAGCAGTTGATAGTCTGATCCACAATTGGGACCCAGTCTTGTTATGACTTTTGATATTGAGCTTTTCCATCATCTCTTTCCAAAAAACATAGTCAATTTTGCTCCTGTATGTTCCATCTGGTGAATTCCATGTGTCGAGTCACCATTTATGTTAGGGAAAATATATATTTGCAATGAAAAGGTCATTGGTCTGACAAAATTCTATCATGTGATCTCTAGCATCATTTCTGTCATCAAGGCCATATTTTCCAACTACTGATCCTTTTCCTGTTTCCAACTTTTTCATTCCAGTCAACAGTAATTATCAATACATCCTGATTGCATGTTCAGTTCATTTCAGATTGCAAATCCTGGTAAAAATCTTCCCTTTCTTCATTTGTAGTCTCAGTGATGCGTACATAAATTTGAATAATAGTCATATTAACTGGCCTTTTTTGTAGGCATATAGATATTATTCTTTCACTGATAGCATTAAATTTCAGTATTTGTTGTTGTTGTTGTTAGGTGCCGTTGAGCCACGTCTGACTCATAGCGACCCTCATAGGGTTTTCAATGGCTGATTGTTTTGGGGATTGCCTCAGGAGTGAATTGCTATGTCCATCTCCCATTTTTGCAGTACTGGGAATCGAACTCGGGACCTCAGAGACTGCAGAGCAGCACTCTACAAACTGAGCTAAATCCCAACCCATTTCAGTATTTAGTAATCAGTTAAATGCCAATAAAGGCCACCATGAAATGTCAATTTATACACAGTAGGTTGACAAAAATGTAGAAGGCTGATAATATCATTTGTTCATAATATTCATCAGAATCGACTAACATGTAACCCAATATCCCTTAACATGATAATAAGGAAAGCAAATTGTTCTGTATTCACATAAATGGAATATTATTAGCAATGAAAACTGGGTGAAATATAGCTATACACTACATGAAGGACTCTTAGAAAGAATTTCAACTGAAAAGAAGCAAACTGCTAAGACCACATAAAGTATATGATTTTTATAATATCCATAATCTAGCAAAACCAAATATATTGCACTCAGTAATAATGACTTTTTAAAAAGAGAAATGATGATGATAAAATCTCTAACACTGATTACTTTGGATGGGCTCAGGGGACATGAGATTTTAGACGAAAACATTCACAGGTTCTATAGTAAAGATTATACTCTAGTGCTTAAGCTGGACAATGTGCTGACAGCTTTTCATAGTATTGTACTGCATAACTTGCATACATGTTGCATAAACTTTCCACACTTAGAAAATATTATGAACTTTAAAAAAATTGAGAATCAACAAAAAGAACTGACAAGATTTCATTATTCTAAAGGGAAGAAGAAAGGATGCAGATAAGCAGTTATAAAACACTGCTGCTGAAAATAACTTTAGGTATAGGCCTGTGGTTTTCAACCCTACCTGTATATTCGAATCACATGGGGTGATGTGGAATTTTAAAAGATCAATGCCTAGGTCCAACCTGAGACCAAATAATTCAAAATTTATGGGATAGTAATAAGTCATAAGCTTATTTACTTTCCTTTGTTTTTGTTTTTAGCATTGCCAGATGCTCCAAATATGCACCCAGGTTTATAAATCATTGAAAATAGACCAAGCTTCTTATTTTATATTGAGAAATTGAGGCTAGAGAGAAGTGACTTGTTATATTAGGAGAACAGCCAGCTTTCAAATCACCTACTAACTCATTAATGTAATTATACTGTCAGGAAATTTTTACCAAAGTTCTAATAAAACTACAGAGAGAGAAAAGAAAGAGAAAGAGAGAGAGAAAGAGAGAGAGTGAGAGAGGTGAAATGAGTATAACTTTTTAAAAAATCTCTTTCTGAAAATCATTACCAGTGCCCTGGCCTAACCCTCCCCAAATTTCCTCTGGGCTAATATTACATAAAATTACATCTTTTTCCCTTCCCTTTCTTGAATGTGGGAAGGGGGACATGCTGCTTTATATACTCTGCCCCATTTTTTACTTATTTATGTGCTGCAAAGCCCAAGTAGTCACCCCAAAGAGGTGTCCTAACAGCCTCATCTTCAAGCTCATCAGTTGTTTTGGGTGCCTGCTCCTCTGATGACAGAGGCCAGTGAGATGCTGACAAATATGCAGACTTGCTACAAGGAGCCCAGATTAAAAATAAAACTGGCAGCATCTTCTATCCCTAGGCTTTCCCAGACAGACTCCAGTGGCAGTTCAAGCAATGGCGATATCATGGGATCCCAAACTATACTCACAAGGTGTCATCAGACAGCTGTTAACAATACCTCAGGCAACAGGGTATTTTCAGACATCAGCTTTCTGCTTCACCAGGCAGAAAACTGGGGAAGGAGATGGTGATCCTTTGATTCAATATTGAATAGTCTTCTGCATGCTCTCCCGCAGTTGGTTGCAAAGGAGAGTCAATTATTGCTTGGTAGTTTTGCTCAGAGCAATCCCTACCTGTTTCTAATATGATGCAAGGGGGTTAGCCGCACTAATGGAGAATTTGGATTTCCTTCCAGAGGCAGAGATAAACCTACTGAAATGCACTGGGTGGAGATCATCTTATCAAGATGATGGTGCAAATGCATCCTAACTCCCACACCTGGTCACCTACCAACACACAGCATCCCGGAGATGCCATTTTTCTCTCACAGGCTTAATTCTCCTAGGTGCAAAGACATACTAAGCTGTGATAGAGTTTTATGTCTTTCCTAGAGCCCAGTAATACTAGGATAAATATTTTCTGGCAAGAAAACATGTCTTTTACACATTCACACCAAGAAATGGGGACTAGGAAGTTTGTAAAGGCTTTTACAGTTAATTGTAAGAAGTATCAGCATGGGCTAACAGTTTCAATAGCCTTCTTTTTGAATCCACTCAATCTTTCCAATATCACAGCTAACTTATTCATTTTCTTTGATTTCCCTTATGAATCCAGAAAGTTTTGTCTAAACTCAGATATAAAAAAGAAGGCAGCAAGAATAATCCCCAACACAAATTCTAAATAACTGATAGTTGACTAAGGGGAGAAAAAAATGCATAAATACAAGCGACAAAAATTGAATTTTTACTCAGTTTTTATTATGCTTCTGTTAAAATGAAGAATTATGCTGTAGATATTGAATTATCCCATATACTTTAAAATGAAGGGGGAAATTATGGTTTTTTAAAAGCTCCAAACATCAGGCTTCCTGGCTCAAGTATGGATTAAACTTTACAATGTAAGAAGTCCTTTTTTCATGAAACAAATCTACCAGCTGGATTGAAAGTATGTCTTCTTCAAATATAATAAAGCTAAATATAATAGGCACTTATATACAGCATGCTTTGATACAAAGGAGCCTTCCTTTTACAACTGGCTTACTATAATTTTTGTTATTTATAAGCACACCGTCTTCAATCCAAATAGGGTGGTGGCCCTATGACCTGAGGGCTCTTTACTTTGAAATGTGTACTAAGTTTCCTCCTGCAGGCATATGAGAATCTAAATTTAGCATTACCAGGCCCAAGAAAGAAGAGGGACACTCAGCATCTATACAGAAAGCAAAAAAGAAGTAGTCAGCAATGCTAGACTCTAAAAGGGGTGAATGGAGTGGGGTGGGTGAAGTGAGGCAACCTTAGGGAAACTTTAGCAACATATGGAGAATCAGGGGAGTCATGGGAGTGAAATATTGACCTACGTGAACCCATCTATTTGATTTCACACATTTACAAGGAAAAAATTGTTTAAATTATGGAATGAGTTTTCACTGAATTCTCAACAGAAACCTGGAAGACAGAAAGCTGCTCCATGAAAGACAGAACTGTCCTTACGAGAAAGAAAAAGAGGGTATGAGTTGCCAAATGGAGCAGTTTGCAAAACATATTGGTTCTCACACCAGCCCATTTAATCAAGCTGGATACTACCTGCTCACTCTCTGCAGTGTGATTTACATGTAACTGAGATCCAGAACATTCTGTGTTGTTTGCACCAGCAATAATAATGGCTGACAAGTGTTTTTCTTCTTTACATTTTATAAAGACTACAAGTTTGTCTCATTTACATCTCTTTTATTCTTTTATTCTTCTTATTGTTAACATCTAAGAAGTGTTGTTGTTGTTGTTAGGTGTCATTCTAAATAAGACATTAGGAGTGTATCTCAGAAAGTAAACAGAGAAGATTGTATCATAGGCAACAGAAATGATTTCAATAATTTGTGGACTAATATTTAATTAAACATATTAAGTGCAAAGAAGAAAACATGCAGGTATTTGTTGTTAGGTGCTGTTGAGTCAGATCTGACTCATAGCGACCCTATGTACAACGAAACGAAACATTCCCTGACACTGTGCCGCACACACGATCTTTTTATGTTTGAGCCCAATGTTGCAGCTGCTATGTTTCTTTTCAGTTTGAATTGTGCCACATCAGCAAATAGAGATCCCAGGAGCTTTTCTCCATTCCTGTCATTAAGGTCAAATGTACTTTGAGGAGGCAACTCTTCCCCCAGCTGTTTCTTGAATTTTCTGGCTATGTTCGACAGTGCTTCTCAGCTCTTCATAGAATTTTCAATGGCTAATTGTTTCTGGAGTGGATATCCAGGTCCATCTCCCTAGTCTGTCTTAGTCTGGAAGCTCAGTTGAAACTTGTCCACTATAGGTGGCTCTGCTGGTACCTCAAATACTGGTATTCTTCAGATCCACTTTTTAAAGTGATGGTTCTTGAAACATTCTGCCACAATCACAGAGTACTGATGCCTGGCTCTCACTTCCAGAATTCTGCTGTAATTATTGGGTCTAGGGTGCACCTAGGATATGGAGATTTTTAGAAACTCCTTTTTTGTTTTTTAGGAGCCATTGAGTTGGGTCCAATTCATAGTGACCCTATGTACAACAGAACAAAACACTTCCCAACACCATACTATGCACGGCACTATGTCAGTGTTTCTCCACTATTCACAGGGTTTTCAATGGCTGATTGTTTCAGGATTGTTTGGGGAGTGGGTTGCCTGTCCCTTCTTCCATTTTGGGGTTGCTGGGGATCAAACCCAGGGCCTAAGAGGGTGCAGAGCAGCCCTCTACCAATTGAGCTAACCCTCACCTCTAGAAACTCCCTAGGTTATTCCAATATGCACTCAAGATTTAGAACCAGTAACCTAGACTCACTTAAAAAGAATTTCTGAGCATGGACCCTGGAATACGAAGACTTACCTGGTCCCCAGATGGTTCTTATACACAAAAATTATAAGAATATGGAAAGAGTTTACATATAACTGAAAATGATTCAGAAATATTCAAATGCATTTCAAAAATTCTGCTACTTCACTTCTTTATTCATCTCCCCAGGGAAGGAGTAAGACTAATTCAGTAGTAGATACGATTATCAGAAATACCTCTTTAGAGTGCCTTTAAGTTTTCAAAGGATTTGTCATTCATCTCATTTAATACAATAATCTTATGAAGTAGTCCTATTATGATTCTTTTTTTAATCTTAATAAACAGTCTCCCCAAGTTACTCAGGTGGCCTCTGGCCTTCTGCCTGCTCTGGCTTCCTCCAGGCTCTGTGTCCTGAGTCACTGGGATTACTAGCATGAGGCACCCAGCCCTATGATGATTCTTATTTTCAGATATTAGCAAATTTAGCTTCACAGCTTTTAACTTGCCCAGGATGAATTAGCTAGCAACTGGAGAAATTATAACACAAAAATCCCTAATTTCTTCCTGGAAAATCTGCTCTTTCTTCTATACGAATGATGATCATATGTTCTAGAAGAAAATCATGGTGCTTAGTCTGATAAAGGCACTAACTTGGACAATAACCATACTTCATTCTCATGACTTCTCCCATTTGTTTTCCCATTTGTTGTTGTTGTTAGGACCATCTAGCAGAGTCCGACTCATAGCGACCCTATGTACAGCAGATTGAAACATTTCCCAATTCTGTGCCAGGCACATGATCTTATTTATGTTTAAGCCCATTATTGCAGACATTGTGTTAATTCATCTGGTGGAGTGTTTTCCTTTTTATCGTTGACCTGCCACTCTCCCAAACATGATACCTTTCTCTAGGGATTGATCTCAACTGACTACATGTCCAAAACATATAAGATGCAGTCAGGCCATTCTTGCTTCCAAGGAGCACTCTGGTTGCAATTCTTCTAGTACAGATCAGTTGGATCTTTTGGCAGTCCATGGTAGATTCAAAAGACGTCTCTAGCACGATAATTCAAAAGCGTCAATTCTTTTCCTGTCTCCCTTGTACAATGTCCAGCTTTCACAACCATATGATGCGACTGAAAATACCATGGCATGAGTCAGACGCACCTTCGTCTTCAATGTGACATCTTTGCTTTTCAATACTCTAAAGAGATCTTTTGCCACAGCTTTTCCTAGAGCAATGCGTCTTTGGATTTCTTGACTGCTGCTTCCATGAGTGTTGATTATAGAGCCAAGCCAAGCAAAATCTTGGACAACCTCAATCTTTTCTCCATTTATTGTGAGGTTGCATGCTGACCCATTTGTAAGGATTTTTATTTTATTGAGATTTACTCGCAACCTATATTGAATGGTATGATCATTGATCTACATCAATAAAAGTTTTAAATCCTCTTCACTTTCAGCAAACAGAGTTGTGTCATCTGCATACCACAGGTTGTTAGTGAGTCTTCCTCCAATCCTGATGTCGCCTTCTTCCTCACAAAGTCCAGCTTCTTGGATTATTTGTTAAGCATATAAACTGAAGAGATATGGTGAAAGCATACAGCCCTGACACACACCTTTCTCAACTTTAAACCATGCAGTGTTTCCTTGTTCTATTCAAACTGCCTCCTGGTTCATGTACAGTTTCCTCATGAATACAATTAGGTGCTCTGATATTCACATTTTCCAAAGTGTTATCCATAATATGTTATGATCCACACAGTCAAATGCCTTTGCATAGTCAATAAATCATAGACATCTTTCTGATATTCTCTGCTTTCAGCTAATATCCACCCGACATCAGCAATGATGTCCATGGTTCCCTGCCCTCGTTGGAATCCTGCTTGATTTTCCACTAATTTCCTCTCTATATACTGCTGCAGTCACTTTTGAATGATCTTTAGTAAAATTTTGCTTGTGTATAATATTGATGATATTGTCCAATAGTTTCCACATTCTGTTGGATCCCCTTTTTTGGGGAATAGACACAAATATGGATCTCTTCTAGTCAGTTAGCCAGGTAGCTGTTTTCCAAATCTGTTGACATAAACATGTTAACACCTCCAGTGCTGCATCTGTTTGTTGAAACATCTCTATTGGTATCCAATCAATTCCTGGAGTCTTGTGTTTCACCAGTTCTTTCAAGACAGCTTCTACTTTATCCTTTAATACCATTGGTTCCTCTTCATATTGACCCTCTTAAAATGGTTGGTCATCTACCAGTTCTTTTTTGTATAATGACTTTGAATTCCTTCCATCTTCTCTTGATGTTTTCTGAATCATTTAATATTTTCCCTCTAGAATATTTTACTATTGCCACTTAAGGCTTGAATTTTTTCTTCTTTAAGCTTGAGAAACACAGAATATGTTCTTCCCTTTGGTTTTCTGCCTCCAACTCTTTGCACATGTCATTATAACATTTGTTTTTGTCTTCTTGAGCTGCCTTTTGAAATCTTCCGTTTAGATCCTTAACTTCATCATGTCTTACTTTAGCCACAGTGTCTCTTTTGACATGTAATTTGGTCTTTTCTTTTTTTCTTGTCTTTTTAATAACCTTTTGCTTTCTTCTTGAATGATGTACTGATAATTACTGGCAACAGGAATGCAAAGGTTGGAAACAAAGAGGGCTCAATATTGGAAAATTTGGTCTTGGTGACAGAACCGATGCAGGAGATCACATGATAGAATTTTGTCAGACCAATGAACTTTTCATTGCAAATACATTTTTTCAACAACATAAATGGTGACTATACACATGCACTTCACCAGATTGAACATACAGGAATCAAATTGACTACATATGTGGAAAGAAACAATTGAGAAGCTCTATATTAAATGTCAAAACAAGACCAGGTACTGATTGTGGATCAGACCATCAACTTCTCATATGCAAGTTCAAACTGAAGCTGAAGAAAATTAGAAAAAGTATATGAGAGCCACAGTATGACCTTGAATATATCCCACCTGAGTTCAGAGACTACCTCAAAAATAGGTTTAATGCATTAGACACAAATGACAGGAGACCAGAAGAGTTGTGGCATGACATAAAAGATGTTATTCAAGAAGGAAGCAAAAAGTTCTTAAAAAGACAAGAAAAAAAGAAAAGACCAAATTACATGTCAAAAGAGACACTGGACCTTGCCCTTGAACATTGAGCAGCTAAAGCAAAAGGAAGACATGAGGAAGTTAAGGAACTAAACAGATGATTTCAGAAGGCAGCTCTCGGGAAGACAAAAACAAATATCATAATGACATGTGCAAGGAGCTGGAGGCAGAAAACCAAAAGGGAAGAACATGCTCTGTGTTTCTCAAGCTTAAGGAAGTGAAGAAAAAATTCAAGCCTCAAGTGGCAGTACTGAAAGATTCTATAGGGAAAATATTAAATGATGCAGGAAACATCAAAAGAAGATGGGAAGAATACACAGAGTCATTATACAAGAAAGAATTGGTAGATGACCCACCATTCCAAGAGGTTGCATACGAAGAGGAACCAATGGTGATGAAGGACAAAGTGGAAGCTGCCTTGAAAGAACTGGCAAAACACAAGGCTCTAGGAATTGATGGGATACCAATAGAGACGTTTCAACAAACAGATGCAGCACTGGAGGTGTTAACATGTTTATGCCAACAGATTTGGAAAACAGCTACTTGGCCAACTGACTGAAAGAGATCCATATTTGTGCCTATTCCCAAAAAAGGGGATCCAACTGAATGTGCAAACTGTCGGACAATATCATTAATATCACACACCAGCAAAATTCTACTAAAGATCATTCAGAAGCGACTGCAGCAGTATATAGACAGGGAATTACCGGAAAACCAAGCGGGATTCAGAAGAGGGCGGGGAACTAGGGACATCATTGCTGATGTCTGGTGGATATTAGCTGAAAGCAGAGAATATCAAAAAGATGTCTATCTATGTTTTATTGACTACACAAAAGAATTTGATTGTGTGGATCATAACAAATTATGGATAACACTTCGGAAAATGGGAATACCAGAACACCTAATTGTGCTCATGAGAAATCTGTACATGAACCAGGAGGCAGTTGTTTGAATAGAACAAGGAAACACTGAGTGGTTTAAAGTTGAGAAAGGTGTGC
>VMDO01026259.1:0-26966 GCA_007922755.1 Pedetes capensis | reverse complement strand
CCCTTGGTTCAACCTCCAAGTAGCAGAGGAAAAAAGTAACTAATTTTTATGTTATCTCCAAAACATTCTACACACTTAATATAAATGACAATTCTTTTTCTTTTATATTCATATTATGCTCATTCGTGTGATTTTTATCAATTATGACAGCTTACAGGGAAGATGTGTACTAGTAATTTCACTTATGTGTATTAATGTGTATTATTAATGTGTATTAATGTGTAAAATACTTGTAATTTCCTTCTATAGGTACAAGTGCCTCATTGAATTACATAGAACATAATATCCTCCTTTATAAATACAGAACCATCCCACAATTACTCTATGTATTTAGCAATTATGGATACACAAGTAAATGTTTCCTTACTAGTATTAAAACTGTATTTGTTATAAACACTATTTTATGTGTATTTTGTAAAAATTAAGCTAATAATTTCAATTGGTATAAACATGATACGGGAAAAGCCACTTCTCTTGATCAGCATCCAAAACTATCATTGGTGATGTAGCCTAAAACATCCCAAACTATCCTTTTTCAATGTTCCGTAAACATCATCAATTATGTGTTAGAGTAGGAATGGAGAATATTAATTGATGAAGTACAATTCAGGTAAGTAGAATTATTTTAAGGTAGTTTCTCCTATATTTGTAGGTATATGTCTGTCTCTTCTATTCACCTGTGTGCTTTTTATATAAAGCCCAGCTTTTATTCAGAACAGCATCATACTCAGAGCTTAAAATAGCGTCATTTGTTCAATATGTAAAATATTGAACAACTGATAAAAATGCCCCTTGTGCTTCTGTCATTTAAGAAATTAAATTGATTCTCATTTCAGTATTTTGTTATTTACATCTTTCTGCTGCACTTAGTAACTCAAAATTAATTGGATAATAGCATTTTCGGTCTTCAGTTTGTAGTCACATGGCAAATCATAGGAAAATGAGTTTGAGATACATTTGATGCTTGCTGTTTTCAGGAATGCAATGAAGTTGTGTTTGTAACGTCTCATTAGAAAAATACTTTGATGCATTTTGAAGCATTCTGAAATTTCTACCAGAATTATAGCAATTATTTAAAGACTTGGAAAAAGTTATATTCACAGTTTACCTAGACACTACTAGAAAAGTATTTAAAATCCTTCATTTCCTGAAATTACAATAAATTTTTAGAATCTTAAGAACAGTAATATGTTTAGACAGATATTTCATGATAAAATTAACCACCATGACTAACAATACTGAGTAATTTTCACAGAAGTTAGTCAGATACCTTGCTTCATTAGCACTTGCATTCAAGATTAATTCTTTCCTTCTATAGATACAAGTGCCTCATTGAATTACATAGAACATAATATCCTCCTTTATAAACACAGAACCATCCCACATATCAGATTATTAATGACACAACTTGCAAAATTTTATTCCTAGTTGTTCCTTGTGAGATTCAGACAATTTTAAAAAGAATACATTTACATTTCTTCTGAGATCAGGCCCATTCAGGGTGGTATGGCCATAGACTATATTTACATTTCTAAATGTTCAAAATAAGTAGCCTCTCTGGTCTTCTTCATTAGGAAAACTCTATAAATCTAATCCATAAAAGCATATCTACTGAGGGTGATGCGTGGATAAAGGGGAGAATTTCATTTCCAGCAGAGGAGACTGTGCAAAATCATGGACATGTAAAAGAGTACAGTGCATTGGATAACAGAGAACACTGAGGTGATTGAAATGTAGGATAGGAAGGGACCTTCACTCACAGTACAAATGAAATACTGTATTTCTCCATAATTATCAGGAAGCCATCCTTGAAACCGCAAATTTTTAATTCTAATGTCTGTTTTAAAAAGCAATAAAAATCAACCTGTGTAACTTAGTGCAACCCTGTCTTAAGATAAATTTTTTAAAAAAAATGGATTGGGGTGCAGCTCATGTGTGAGCTACACTTGCAAAGCACGTGTGAGTCCCTGAGTTCAACCCTCAGGTCCTGAAAAAAATAAAAAAAATAAGCAATAAAAATACAGATAAAAATCAATCCTTTGATATCAGGTAAATGTTAATTTTGTTTCTATTATTTTCATTCATCATACAACTTAAGGCAAGAACTAGACTTCTATTTTTTACCTGAAAAATGGGGTAAGATCTATTTCACAAAGTTACTAAGAGATTAAAGTTGGACATCTACGGTCAGTATATTATTACTGTTATTTTTATGATTATTATTGGTGTTGGTGTCTTCCTACATCCGTGTCTTTGTTTACACTGTGTTCCTAAAACACACAGCATGATCTCTTCTATTATCAGTTTCAATAAAATGGGTTTTCCTTTAGCCTTAGCTTATTTGGTAGAGTGATGCTCCGCACACTCCTTGAGGACCTGGAGTGGATCCCTATCACCACAAAAATGGGAGAAGGACATGGCAATTCTGAAGCAATCAGCCATTGAGAAAACCCTGTGAGCATCAATATGAGTGGGATCCTACTCCAGAGCACCTACCAATATACATTGTGTGCAGCAGTACCATTGTGGCATCTGATCGGGTCAGAGAGCAGAAGTTAAGTGGGGCCAGGCCTGGTTAGTACTTGGATGAGAGAATACCAGGTGCTGCAGGCCAGGTCAACCCATCCCCCTTTCGCCTGTGCCCCACGTATCAGCCATTGAAAACCCTATGAATAGCAGAGATGCACTAACAATACTGTTTCTCCTGTTGTAGGTAGGGTTGCTGTGAATCGGACATTGATTGGACGGCACCTTTATAACATCTGGGAACATCAAGAAAATATATAATCAGTATCTTTTACTTAATTTTTAAATATATTTATCACCATATGTATATATGTGTGTGTATAGTATATATTATGTATATGTGTCTGTTGTGTTTACAAATTTAGTTTTGAATCTCGATAGAAATTGAAGCATTTTGTTTTGTTTTTTTGTTAAATCTCTTTAAAAACGTTTATGCCACCTTCAGACTTTAAGTACTAGGCACAACTAACTCCCAATTTCTTTGTCTTCATTTTTTTTCCCAGCAAACATAGAGATCATAAAGACCTCCATTATTTCAAACACCCCTATTCTCACATTCGCTATTGCCACATCATTTGATTTCTTACCAGATTTGAAGGACACAGTAACTCACTGCAACAATGCTCTTATCTGCATCCTAGAATTATCTGTCCCCATGATCATTTCCAACACATGTGTCCTGCCAATTTCAATCCTGTGACAAATTGCAATATGCTTTATCCCTACTGCTTCTACACAGGTGCTGCTATAGAAAATCATGGAAATTTGTTGTTTTCATTATATATCATTCACCTTAAGCACAGAGAGGTTTTCAGTTCTAATCATTATCTTTTAATTTTCCTGCAGATATGTCCTAATTTCATTCATGATAAATTTGAGCACCCATTACCTACTTTACTTTCCAGACTTTTGTCCATTTTCCTTAATTTACACAGAAAACTCTATGTCTTCAATTATTTTTTAGAAAATGAGTTCTTCAGGCAATTGTTCTATAATTTTATGTCAAAGTTTAAAAATATCCAGACTATTCCTCCATCCTTTTATGTTTGGTTTTAGAGGAAGGTAGATCCAGCTCCCATATAAGTCCCATAATCATGTGCCTTTATTTACTCTTAGATTCTTATTTTTATCAACCATTTTCTCTTTCCATTGTTATTTTCTCCTGCTCCATATTGCAATATGGAATTCTGATTGGTGAATAATTGAAGTATATTACTCTTGGTATTAAAAACTGAGCAAAATACACTCTATTATTAATGAATTGCTTACCAACAAATTTGGGTCCTATGTGAAGAAGTTTTAAATTTCTCCAATACAATTAATTTACCAAATTACCAAGCTAAGGTACTCACATACAGGAAAATATGGTTATGTTGTATTAATTACTCAAGTCAATCATTTCTCAAACTTTTGCCATTTGGTATTCATCACCTCTACTCAAATAAAGCTACTTTATCAATACTAACAAATATGTCTGTAATTTCCAAAGCAAATAATCTGTTGTCAACATTTTCCAATCACTTCTCTTCCACACATGTCATTGAAGACTCTGTTTCCTTGGTTCTTTTTCTTTGAATAATTCTTCTTTTGGGTTCTGAACTTAAATATTACAGGTTCTCAGTAAAATATATTTCTTTAAGTGTATTTACTCCATTCTTTTTCCAAAACCCATAAAAATACACAAAGAAAAATGAAAGGAATTCCATCACCAATGAAGCCTATAAAAGTACAATCTAAAGATTACAAAATCCAGATCTTTTTTTTTAATTACACTTACAAGTAGCACATACCTCACTATATTTTAAGCACAATACAGAAATGTCTGACAGTGAAAGGGTCTGAAGAAGATCAGTAAATTACTTTGATTTTCTGAAAACAGGAACAAATATGTAAGTCAGCCGAGAAGAAACCAAGTCTGTTTGTATGGAGGCCCATTATCATATTAGCCATTTGCAGATAAATAGAGCTGAAGAAGGAGCTGCATTTTGTTATCTTGATTTGAATCACAAATTGGGAGAAACTAGCATGGAAAATAAGGGGAGATGGAGAAGAGAGAGAAAACTAATCAGTTTTGTAAAGGGTGATTCAAATGGACAGACCAAAGAGATATAAAGGAAAGGCCTGTGGAAAGTCTACATTCCATTTGGATGATCTACAAACCCCCTATGCAGAGAATATTCCAAGTACATATGACCCTACTAAAGATAGAAGGCAGAGCATATTTATGGAAATAGTGTTCTGAAATAATTGGAGATGGCAAATTACCATCTCCAATTACTAGTGTCAAATGAGAAGAAGGGGAGGGAAAGTAAAGCACTCACAGAAAATAGACAAGAGATCAGAGAAGTTGCAAGACATCTATCGAAATTCAAAGTGAACTCACAGAATGCAGTTATAAAAAGTCAATACTGTTACAGAAATAAGAGCCAGAAATTAAAAATATAGAATAGGTACTGCAAAAAAGAGAGTCAAGCATATGGAGGACAAAACTGATGAGATAATATAAAAATCCAACATCAAAATAATTGATGTTTGTGAAGAAGAAAGAAACATCTAAGGGTATTCTAGGCAGTAGCTTGTGAATATAATGATAAAGAAAAATAACAGTAAGAATCAGGGTTGCAGAACATAATATAAGTATTTTAAGCCTTAAAAGAAAATCTACATAATGTAAAAATATCAAAACATGTGACTGTAATGGAGAAGATAAGTGAAAATACATCAAATGGGCTAATTTTCTTATCTTCTATATTTAAATACATATTAATTCAAATTAAAACACCAAAAAATATAAGTACCACTTGAGAGGCCGAGGCAGAAACATTGTGACTTTGAGGCCAGCCTCGATTACATGATGAGACCCTGTCTTTAAAAAAGACAAATAAATTTAAACAATTAAAAACACCAAAAATTAAGGTTTAGTATATTAATTTATATACCCACTATTACTATAATGGTAGATATAGAAATGGTAAAATATTTTTTTAAATTAACTAAAATAAGAATGCACAAACTGTATATCAAATTCCAGAGAGAAAAGGAAGTGGAGGAAAATAACACAACTCCATCTTTAAAAATCATTACATTAGCTATATTCAAATTTTATAGAGAATGAAAGTATATCACACTGAAGAAAAATCAAAACTATATACAGAGGGTGCCAAAAGGGCATGCACATTTAAAGAAAAAAAAAACTGTATTAAAATTGTAATACTCAGTATAGACTGATAGCAAAAGATGAATACAAATCACATTTGACTTGTGCATTTACAAGAGCTACTCAAAGTGGTCATCATAGTAGAAAAAGCAAGACTTGTTGCCATGTGAGGTCTCCTGGATCTTTCCTTGTTTACATCACACACAGTCCCATACATCTCAAACATCTTACAAATGCATCTAGTTGTTAGGTTATTGGAGGTTGTGCTGCATACTAGCACCTCCATTATCATTGTTCTTCCAAAAAGTTCTCAAACTGGATACCACTTTAAAAAGGTCTTGCATGCCTCCAGTGATGATTGTGCTTCTAATATTTTCTTTGCCTTGCTTTCTGATAGTGGAAGTAGCATTCATTTGATTAACACCATCTTTTTGAATGAACACCATACTACACATTGCTACTATAATTCAGTTCACCTTCAAAAAGTAATAGACAACATCTCTTATAAAATGTATATACATCTTTGGCATCCACAGTATAATAAATAAAAATAAGAGCTAGGCAAAATGGAAAAGAAATGGAACTAATCTGGGTTTTCTTTAATAGTTGTTGTTAGGTGCCTTTGAGTCGGTATCTGACTCATAGCGACCCTCATAGGGTTTTCAATGGCTGACTGTTTCGGGATTGCCTTGGGAGTGGATTGTCAGGCCCTTCTCCCATTTTTGCGGTGCTGGGAATTGAACTCAGGACCTCAGAGACTGCAGCGCAGTGCTCTACCAACTGAGCTAAATCCCAGCCCTTTTCATCAATAGAGTATTGTTTAAATAATTGGCATGACATCTATGTAATGAACTGTAATGTAGTCTTTGAAAGATGAGGCAAATAGGTAAGTTCTAAACTGAAAAGATGACTCAACAGATATTAAAAAATCCAAATGTGAGCAGGGAGTGGTGGTGACAACAATTGGGGAGACAGAGGTGGGAGGATCATAAGTTTGTGACCAGAGGCAGCCTGCAAAACTTAGCAACACATTGTCCCAAAATAAAAAGAAAAAACAATAAATGTGATGGATTTTTAGTGTGATTTTAATGAAATGAAAATAAAATAATAAACAAATATGTATATGATAATTACTTAGGTTTGTGTGTATATACATATGCATACACATAGAAAAGAGGAAATACACACAAGTATCTGGGATAATCTATATTATTATGTGTTAATAATAATCAACTTGATATCATGGTTTATAATAGTAAGGTTGTGTTTCTGACTCATGCAGACTGTTTATAATAGTTTAACAAAAGCCTTTCCTCATTTTAGTTATTCAGAAGCTTAGACTAGCCTAGGAGACAATATCCTTTGATATGCTCAGAGAGAAAAAGTTAGAACTCTGAAAGCAATCACTTCCACTCACAACTCTAGCTGGAATCACACCATGGCTCCATGTGCATTTAATTAGGGAAGAGTTACAATCATACCACTAATCCAGAGGAAGATGGAAATATCTGGAAACAACACTAATTACAGTTTTTATTTTACTTTATTTTTCCAATGCTGGGGATTGACTCCAGGATCTTGCACATGCTAAGTGAGTACTCTTACTACTGACCTATACCTCCAGCCCTATGCACTAATTACTACCATATAAAGGACCCCTGAAGCCTTCTTTATTGCAAGTATTTAATTCTTTTTCATGCTGAGCATCCCAAATCTGAAAATATAAAATGTGAAATACTCATGAAACTGTTTTTTTTTGTTTTGTTTTATTTATTTATTTATTTATTTATTTTTTGCGGTACTGGGGGTTGAACCCAGGGCCTTGCGCCTGCATGCTCTGCAAGTGCTGGACCACTGAGCTGCACCCTCAGCCCATTTTTTGACTGTTTTTTGAGACAGGGTCTCACTAAGTTACGCAGACTGCCTCTGGTCTTGAACCTGCGATCCTCCTGCCTCCGCCTCCCGAGCTGCTGGGATTACAGGTGTGCGCCACTGCTCCTGGCACCATGAAACTGTTTTATGAACAAAACTTTTTAGAATATTGTACAAAATTATCACCAGGCTATGTGTATACTCAATTGTTCAATACTACTCCAAATACTCTGCTTTCCAGGTTAACCCTCTAACCACAGTTTTCTTCCAATTAGAATGCTTATCCATTCTCACTGCCTGCCCAAATCTACCATTTCTCAAAGATCAACTTAAATGTTATCACTAGATGACAAATCTACTAACCCACCCAACCAAAAAAAAAAAAAAAAAAAAAAAGAAACAAAGAAAAGGAAAAAAATCCAACATTTACTGAATATCTTTGTTATAGCATTTAGATTATTTTTCTTTTTGGCATATTGCAAGTTCTCCACCACTGGCCTTCACTCCCAGCCCATTTATTTTATTTTTACTTTTTATTTTTAGTTAAGATCTTGCTAAATTATTCAGGCTGCCTCCGCCCTTGAACTTGTGATCCTCCTGCAACTGCCTCCAGAGTCACTGGGATCACAGTGATAGAGCCTTCCAAAGGAAAATCCCAGGACCAGATGGACACACTGCTGAATTCCATAAGACTTTAAATGAATAATTAATACCTATGATCCTCCAACTATTTCCATAAGATACAAGTGAATGGAACACTACCAAACCCATTCTATGAAACCAGCATAACTCTGGCTTCATATAAGGACAAACAGCCACATCTGGCTATTCAGAAGATTTTTATTTCATATTTTATCTTCTAGTTTTCATTTTGTAGTCATTATCATCTGTTACCCTTATCATTTGTTATCTTTATATTTATTATATATTTTATTGTGGGTCTTTTAAATGTTTTTTCCCTGGTCACACGATGTAGAACAGTATCTGTGCACATTAACATTTAAAAAAATAAAGCTTTATTTACTATATTAAAAGAAAACATATTTATCAACATTCAGTACTTTCTTTATAATTTTATATACTTTATTAAACTTATCTCTTTGGTCAGTTTTCTCTGACTTTCTGCTGTATTTTTCACATGGTTCAATATTTCATAGCAAAAAACCTCAACTTTTCTAGATTTAAACTTTGGAAATAACAATATAATATTATACTTTTATATTTCTATCTCCAGCAAAGAAAATAAATTATTTCCAACTGGTAAAATATCACTAGAATTCCTTAAGTATAAAGATAGCTTAAATATCAGATTTTATGTTTTAAAATAAAAGTGTTTATGCTGCGCATGGTGGTGCATGCCTATAATCCCAGCGGCTCAGAAGGCAAAGGCAGGAGGATTGCAAGTTCGAGACCAGAGGTAGTCTGCGTAACTTTGCAAGACCTTGTCTCAAAAAGTGAAAAAAATGGGCTGGGGGTACAGCTCAGTGGTCCAGCACTTGCAAAGCATGCAAGCACGAGGCCCTGGGTTCAACCCCCAGTACTGCAATAAATAAATAAATAAATACATAAATACATAAATAAATAAAGTGTTTTATTTAAGATCCAATATATAACAATTTAAAAAATTATATTACAAATTTAAATATGGAAATAATTTTTAAAATAGGACGTACTGGTATTTTTAAGTGGTATTACTCTCTACTAATGTAATATTCTATAAGACTTAAGGTCCAAATCTTTCTCATGAATTTGTGCTATATTACTCTCCTTCTGAACTAATAGCAGAATAAATATATTACATACTAAAAAGTGAATTTCAATATATGATCAACACTCTAATCAAATTGTAGGTGACACAGTAAAGTATGGGTGAAAAGCCAAATATTCCAACAAGTCTTGGGAAAATAATAATAACAACAATAACAATCATAATCATAATAGTTGACCAAAAGGAAAAGAGAGAATACTCAAATTAAGAAAATTAGATATGAAAAAAGGGAACATTACAATAGATACCAATGAAATCCAGAGAATAATTAGGGAATACTTTGAAAATTTATATTCCAAAACACTGGAAAACTTTGAAGAGATGAATAAATTCTTAGACACATATGACCTGCCAAAATTAAATAAAGAGGATATAAACTACTTAAACAGACCTGTAATGACTGCAAGATCAAAGTATTAATAGCCATCCAGCAAAGAAAAGCCCAGGATTCCATAGATTCATTGCTGAATCCTACAAGAACTTTAAAGAAGAATTAACAACAATGCTCATCAAACTATTCCATAAAATACAAATGGATAGAACACAAGCACACCCATTCTATGATGCCAGTGTTATCCTGGCTTCATATAAGGATACATCAGATAAAGATATATAAAAAGAAAACAACAGACCAATTTCCCTGATAAACCTTGATTCAAAAATCCTTAATAAAATACTTTCAAACCTATTTCAACAACACATTAAAAGATCATACATTATGGTCAAGATGGTAAAATGCCAGGAACGCAAGGCTAGTTCAGTATATGCAAGACAAAAAATACAATACAGTATACAAATAGACTCAGTAACAGAAATCACATGATCCTGTCAATAAGTGCAGAAAAGTCCTTTGACAAAGTTCAAAATCCCTTCATGTTAAAAGCTCTGAAGAAACTAGGAATTAGAGGAACATACTTCAACTTATTAAAGGCAATATATGAAAAACCTACATGCAAAATCAAACTAAGTAGGGAAAACATGAAAGATTTCCCCTGAAATCAGGAAAAAGACAAGGATGTCTATTGTCTCCAGTGCTATTCAAAATAGTAATTGATCTATTCCCCATATCAATAAAGCAAGAAAAGGAAATAATATTGGTCCAAATAGGAAAGGAGGAAGTCAAATTATCCCTATTTGCAGGTGATATGATCCTATACTTAAAAGATCTTAAAGATTCCACCAGAAAACACTGAGAGGTGATAAACACTTTCAGCAAAGTAGCAGGACACAAAATCTATATACAAAAAATAGTATCTTTTCTTTGTATCAATAAAAACCAGGCAGAGAAAGAGACCAGGAAAACAGTCCCATTTATAATAACTTCAAAACAAATAAAATACCTGAGAATGAATCTAACAAAGGAGGTGAAAGATTCGCACAAGGAAAACTTTAAAACACTAAAGAAAGAAATCGAAGAAAACATCAGAAGGTGGAAATATCTCCAATGCTCATGTATTAGAAGAATTAATATTACGGAAATGGCTATACTACTGAAAACAATGTACAGATTCAATGTAATTCCCACAAAATCTCAATGCCTTCTTCCCAGAAATAGAGAAAACAATCCTAAAATTTTTATGGAAGCACAAAAGACCCCAAATCACTAAAGTGATCCTGAACATAAAGAACATTTCAGGGGGCATCTCAATATGTGATTTCAAATTATACTACTATGGCATAGTAACAAAATCTGTATCATACTGGCTGAATAACAAATATGTATATCAATGGAATAAAATAGAAGATCCAGAAATAAATGCATATAGCTATAGCCATCTGATATTTGACAAAGATAAGCAAAATACAAGTGAAAGAAAAGACAGTCTCTTCACAAAATGGAGTTGAGACTGGGTGCAGTGGTGGTGCACACTTGTAATCCCAGTGACTCAGGAGGCAGAGGAAGGAGGATCTCTAGTTTGAGACCAGAGGCAGCCTGCATAATTTAGAGAGACCCTGTTTCAAAAAGCAAAAAAATGGACTGAGGGTGCAGCTCAGTGGTTCAGCACTTGCAAAGCACACAAGTATGAGGCCCTGGGTTCAACCCCCAGTACCACAAAAAATAAATAAATAGATAGACAGGTAGGTAGGTAGGTAGATAGATAGATAGATAGATAGATAGACAGATAGATAGATAAAATTTTTAAAATGGAGTTGGAAGAACTGGATATTTTCATGCAGAAAACTGAAATTAGATCCCTGACTCTGATTTTGTACAAAAATCAGTTCAAGATGTATCTGAGACCTTAATTTGAGACCTGAAACTTTGAAATTGCTAGAGTAAGACTTAGAAAAAACTCTTGAAAACATAAGCATAAAGAAGAACTTTCTGAATAGGACTGCAATAGCTAAAGAAATAATAGCAAGAACTGATAAATGGGATTGCATGAAATTAGAAAGATTTTCCACAGTAAATGACACAATTATCAGAGTGAAGAGACAGCCTACAGAAGGGGATAAAAATCTTTGCAAGCTATATGTCAGACAGGAGATTAACATCTAGAATATATAAAGAGCTCAAAAAATTGAACACCAAAAAAGCAAAGGATCCAAACATAAAAGGGCAGAAAGAACTGAACAGAGACTTCTTAAAGTAATACATACAAATGGCCAACAATCATATGAAAAAATGTTCAACATTCTTAGCCATCATGGAACTTTGAATCAAAACTAAATTGAGATACCATCTCACCCCAGTCAGAATGGCTAGCATCAACAAAACAAACAACAGTAAATGCTGGCAAGAAGGTGAGGAGAACAGAACCCTATTACAGTTGCTGACAGGAATGCAAGTTGGTGCAGCCACTATGGAATATGTATGTATAGTTAGATGCACACACAAACAAGACATGCAAATAGACAGGTTGGTAGGGATTTACAGGAGATGAGAGGCAGGTCATAAGAGGGTGATGGGAGAAGTGAGCATGAGCAATTATAATGAAATGCATGTATGGAAATGTCACTGTTATTGTTGTCACTGTCAACAAGTTGGTCAACAAATGTCACTGTCATCAAGTTGGTATCCAACTCATAGTGACCCTATATACAACAGGTGAAACACTATTGTCAGTGCTTCCTTGCTATTCATATGGTTTTCAATGGCTGATTCAATTTTGGGAGTGAGCTGCCAGGTCCTTCTCCCATGGAAAGAGCATGAGATCCATTAAATTGTACACTAAAAATTACTAATGAAATAAGATTACTAGAAAAGAGTCAGGTGAAGTGGCATACACCTATAATCCCAGTGACTTGGGAGGCAAGGCTGGAGAATCACAAGTTTGAGAATAGAGGCAATCTGTGTAATTTAGCAAGAACCTGTCTCAAAAAGTAAAAAAATAGGCTGAAGGTGCAGTTCAGTGGTACAGCACTTGCAAAGCATGCAAGCACAAGGCTCTGGGTTCAACCCCCAGTACTACAAAAAATAAATAATAAATAAATAAGATTACTGGAAAAATAATAACAATAAGTTTAAATTATTTAGGTAAGGGCTTTCTTCCACACTCTCATTTCTGTCTTCTATATATATTTCTCCATGTTAGATATTTTCTGCTTCCATGGGAGATCTGCCATTATCTCCTCTATTATAGGCAGCTTGCTGGACTTGGTGAGGAAGAACACAGCATCAGGATTGGAGGAATACTCATTAACAACCTGTGTTATGCAGATGACACAACTCTGCTTGCTGAAAGTGAAGAGGATTTAAAACATTTACTGATGAAGATCAAAGATCATAGCCTTCAATATGCATTACGACTATACATCAACAAAACAAAAATCCTTATGACTGGGTCAGCACACAACTTCACCGTGAATGGAGAAAAGATTGAGGTTGTCCAAGATTTTGCTTTGCTTGTCTCTACAATCAACACCTGTGGAAGCAGCAGTCAAGAATCAAAAGATGCATCGCTTTGGGAAAAGCTGTGCCAAAAGATCTCTTTAGAGGATTGAAAAGTAAAGATGTCTCATTGAAGATGAAGGTGCTCCTGACTCATGCCATGGTATTATAAGTTACATCATATGGTTGTGAAAGCTGGACATTGAAGAAGGGAGACAGAATTGATGCTTTTGAATTATGGTGCTGGAGACAACTATTGAATATACCACGGACTGCCAAAAGAACCAAGAGACCTGTCCTAGAAGAAGTGCAACAAGAGTTCTCCTTGGAAGCAAGAATGGCCAGACTGCATCTTACATATTTCAGACATTTAGTCAGGAGAGATCAATCCCTGGAGAAAGACATGCTTGGGAGAGTGGGAGGTCAATGAGAAAAAAGAAAACCCTCCACCAGATGGATTGACACAATGTCTGCAATAATGGACTTAAATAAGATCCTGCGCCTGGCACAGAATCGGGAAGTGTTTCTATCTGCTGTACATAGGGTCGCTATTAGTGGGACTCAACTTGACAGCACTTAACAACTACAACATCACAATATTTTCCAAGTTACAAATAAACATCTTGATGTATTTTTCCTTTTGCAGTACTTATTTTCACAGACTTTGCATATTCACCTGAATAATTGTTTCCAAAAGGGGAGATATTTGGCATATTTATAAAAAGAATCATTTTTGATGCAGCATTTTCTTGAAGAAAAACCAAAACCTTATAAATATCTTCTCTAATTCTGTCATTGTTCATACTTCTTCGGGAAAACATGATGTTGTTGTTGATAGGTGCCCTAGAGTTGGTATCTGACTCATAGCAACTCTACATACAATAGGTAAAACATTATTGTCAGTGCTTGTCTGCTATTCACAGGGTTTTCAATGGCAGATTGATTTTTGGGAATGGTTTCTGGGTCCTTCTCCTAACCATACAGCAACTGGTGTTCCCAGGTAGTCTCCCATCCAAGTACTAACCAGGCTGGACCCTGCTTAACTTTCAGGATATAATGGGATTGGATGCCACAGGGCTGTGGCTGCAGGCACACAATATACTAGCCATTAATTTACTCAAATTGACGTAAAACTACTAAATGCCCTGTGCATCATTTTAAAGGTAACATATTGCTTGTTTAATAAAAGAAAACATGTTTTTGTTATGTAGTGATGACAACACAGACATGAATGAGAATAAGGATAAGAAAATGACTCTGTGGTTTATACAGGTAAAACTAATAGAAGGCATAGAATATCAAATCTAAATCTTGTAAATGCAAAGAGAGATGATCCTGTGTGATATACAGTCTCTCAGGAAGAAAGAAAGAAAGAATATAATATTTACTCATGATTGTGACCAGGATTGGATTGAAAAGAACCTAGATTAGTAAAACACCTACTGGGTATGTCTGGGGGTACTTTTCCAGAGAAGATTAACTAAGAGGGAAGATCTTCTCTGAATGTGGGTGCCACCATAACATAAGCTGAGAGCCTGGATGAAAGAAAAGGGGGGAAAGGAGACATCCCGTTACTGAGGTACTCTATCTCCCTCTCTGCTCCCTAGCCGCCATGATGTGAGCTGCTTTGTTCTGCTGCACTCTCGCAGCTACAAATGATTGAAACCTTGAAAATGGCAAGCAGAATAATTTCTTCCTCCCTTATTTTGTCTATGCCACTAATTCTGTTGCACTGCTGATTTATGTCTAAGCAAGTGGATTTCTTAGAACTAGAACAAATTAGGCCTAAAGAAAAGTATTCAATATCAAATGATCCAGCATCAATCCTCAATAAGTTCTTAGGATCTCATGTAGAACATACTGATGATAGTTTATAATAATGTATTATATATCTGGAATTTTTGAAGAGTAGACCTGAAATTTTTCACCAAAAAGTAAAGATAACTATTAATTATGTCATTGTATATTCATAACAAATCAATTTAAACATATAGATTTACATATGAATTATACCATGATAGCTCTTGATGAGGAGATGAGACAGATGGAGTTAGAAGAGAGAAAATGTATAAGAGACAAACCACTTCTGTTGAAGGAATACATTTGCCAAGCTCCAAAGGCAATGCAAGATCAGCTCTGCACCTTGGGTGTTAGCATGGGGGCAATGTGAACCTAAAGAAATGCCAGAGGATGGGTGAATGTGGAAGTGGGAGCAACATACCATGCTTCTTTCTCCCTCTCATGGACTGACTTTTCCTCCAGAAACTGGGAAGCTGCCTCATGTGTGAGATGTGACTCCTGAAAACTAGCAATAAGAATATGAAAAATAGTTAACTTACTATCAGAGAATCACAGGGTATACATTCAAGTTTGTGTTTCCTGGAAAAAAATTATTGAATAAAAAATGAAGGCATAATATATGCCTCACTTAGGACAGAACTCATATGTTTAAATCTTACCCATGAGATAAACCTTGAAATCTCAGGCATCTCCTCTCAAATTCTTTTAAGACTATATTGTGACCTTTCAGAATAGGAGGAGCAGTTTTCCTACTTTTAAATTGCCCCAGAGAAAGATGCTTCCAGATCCACAGCAGAATAGGTCTTTGGTTGTTTTAGAATTCATACTGCGTAAGTATATAGTGGGGCTGGGATTTAGCTCAGTTGGTCGAGAGCTGCGCTGCAGTCTCTGAGGTCCCGAGTTCAATTCCCAGCACCTCAAAAATGGGAGAAAGACCTGGCAATCCACACCCAAGGCAATCCCTAAACGGTCAGCTATTGAAAACCCTATGAGGGTCGCTATCAGTCAGATACTGACTCGATGGCACCTAACAACAGCAAGTATATAGTGAGGAAAATCTTTCCTCTCCATAAATAAGTCTCACAAAGAGCTATTCCCTCAGTGGAGACAAGGTTTTCACAGGACACTATGGAATCCTCCTGGAGCCTTCAGACCTTCATACTAAGACTTTTCTGTATTTTAATATTTTCATTAAGTATCTACATATTTTTAGTCACTTTAATGTTTAAAAAAACTGTGGAAAATTGTAATAATATAATTTATTATTTATCTACACCAAATTGACTCAAATTTGACTTCCTTGTTTCAAATGTAACCAGGCACTTTGTTTCCATAGTTACTAAATAAAAGAAGGTAAACATTTCCATACTGGAAAGTCAATAAGTATATTTTTCTTGATTATAGTTGAAATGCATCCAAGCATACAATTGCAAATAAGATGCTCAGCTACTCATTTTATTAATTTTGCCACTTTTGCATTTGGAAACCCAGTTTTTCAAAGCACTGATCTGTGTAAAAAGGGCTTTTTTATGTTTTTAATATAATAATTTTCAACTGATGATTTATTTCATGCAAATAATTAAGGACAAATTACAATATGTGGTGAGCAGAAAATTGATAATACAATATGCCTATGAAACCTGGGGAATATTAGAGTATGCATATAGGTTCAGTTCAGTTAACAGAAAAATTGGATTCTAATCATTTACTCTTGATGGCAATCCTGCCCTCTGTTCTTAGGCTCACCTGACATAACAGAACAAGACAAGCTATATTTGCAAAATACCACCTGGGAATATACCTGCACAAAATCCATTATTTACATAACAGTTTTATGCATGTTCTGTAGCTTATTTGAATAGTCTTCAGGTCCACAATTGACATGTTACCCTGGTATTCTGCTCCTGCATCTTTTCAGTAAAAAAATGGCACATCTAAAAATCAGAACATAAGAAGGGTTCTGTGGAGTAGTAGATCAAAGAAGCTAGATTAAAATTGAAATGACTTTTCCCAGTTCATAAATTCCTCATTAACATCTATGAAAGTTGCAATATTAATTAGGAGCATAACTGTTGGAAGACAGTTTAATTTTTTCACATTAATCTCTCTCCTATTAAAAAGAAAAAAAGTTTTTCCACACCTGATCTTCAAATTATTATGAACTTTCATTAACTTCCTTTCTGAACAGAAAGAAAGAGCCTAGCTTTGCTAATCATAACATAGGGCCTGAAAATATGACCAATGCAATATTAATAGACATATACTTGGAAGCAAACATTTTTAGGTAATGTTAATGCTCATCCTAATAATGATGTCTCTGATAGAATGCCATGTATATTTTTGGCAAATTCTATTTTCATTGTTTGTATTTAGGTTTTTATCCTAAATTGCCATTGCATGGCTGTCTTCTAAAGACACATATTATTTGCTCACAAAGGGAACTGGATAGAGAGATATGGAAGAGTAGAACAAATCAACCCATTTATCAAGGAAGAAAGTATCATTGTTGTCCCTGCAGTGAATTCATGGTGTCATATTAGTAGAGGTATAATTGTCTAGATAATATAGGTTAATTCTTATGGAGGCACTATTCTCATATTGTCTCTTTTAAATCACAATAAAACCCATATGTAGTTACTATAAGGGTTTACTTCTAATTCACAAATTTACTTCTAGTTCACAGACTGAAGCTCAGTGTTTGTGAATGGCAGTGCCTGGATTTGACACAGACAAGGTTCAGAGTGAGAACTGTGCTGTTTTCTCCATGGTATGTGTTTGGGTTTGTTTTTTGTTGCTTTACCAGAACTAGAAATTCCTTTAGAGACTGGGTAATTTATAAAGGAAGTAACTTTACTTAGCTCACAATTTTGGAGGCTAGAAGACCAAAATAGAACAACCACATTTAGTGAGGTTCTTGCGTTGCATGACTACACGATAGAAAAGCAGAAAAGCAAGTTGAAGCATGCAGAATAAACAAAACATGAGGGGTGGCCTTGCTCTATAACAGTTCATTCTCACAGTAACCTATCCAGTCCCACAAAACACCTGTGAGAATTACACTAGTCGAAGGAGCATTAATACCTTCATGAACTCTCATGACTCAAACACCTCTGAAAGGTCCCATCAGCTCTCAACACGTACATTGGGAATAAAATATCAGCTTTAAATTCAGAAGGGAAAAACCATAGTAATTTGAGTCACTAAGTGTAAGGCTCATGCCAAATAGAAAATCTGTATCCATAGCCATCAAGTATCCGACTCATAGCGACCCTCATAGGGTTTTCAATGGCTGACTGTTTCAGGATTGCCTTGGGAGTGAATTGCCAGGTCCTTCTCCCATTTTTGCGGTTCTGGAAATTGAACTCGGGACCTCAGAGACTGCAGCGCAGAGCTCTACCAACTGAGCTAAATCCCAGCCAAATAGAAAATAGGAGTATAAAATATCAAAAGCCTAATCAAGATTGTGCATGTATTTTCCTAACTAAATTAGATCCTATGAATGCTCCCACTTTGGCTATGAGGCAACTCTAGAAGAAATGAATTATCCCCTTGCCTATTGTTAAAAATGATCAAGGGAACTCAAATTTTATACAACAGTAACATCAGGCCAGGTACTGGGGTGCACGCCTGTAATCTCAGCACATAAGGAGGCTGAGGCAAGGGGATCAGGAGTTTGAGGCCAGAGGCAGGCTGCATAACTTAACAAGGTCCTATCTCAAAATAAAAATAAATATATCAAAAGGGGTTGGGGGTGCAAGTCAGCAGGAGGGCACTTGCCTAGCATGCATGTGGCCCTGGGTTCAACCCTCAAGTACTGGAAAACAAAGACAAATAACATCAAGCTAATTCATTTTATATAATATTAAATAAGATTTTATTCTTTGTATACTTTGTATACTTCAACTTTCTAGAAGCTTTCTTTTCCTTGTTAAGACCTTTCTTACAGGTAACCAAATTTAAAGATGATATTTCTCATTAATTATAATTATATTTATGATCACCATTTTGTAGCCATCTGAATAATTAATGACTTGTGGATGCTTAGAGAATGGATTTTAATACCACATGTGTGTATGTTTGTGTGTGTGTTTGCATGTGTGTTTGTGTGTGTGAGTGAGTGAGAGAGAGGGAGAATAGACATAATCATTTTATCACTTTATTTTCATACTCATGAATTTTATTTTATTCTATTTCCCTTTATGGGTAAATGTTGGTGGGGTATAGAGTAATGTGTGCAACTATTACATCGCTTTTGGTTACACTTTCATCAATTTACAGATTTTATGAAACCCTTTGATTAATATGCAGAAAAGCTCATATGCAATTATGGGTTATATTCCCAGATTTTTCCCATGTATTCATAAAGTTGCATCATTTACATTGAGATTATCCTCTCCCTTTTTATCCCTTCATATTATTTCCACTCCCCTTCCTGCTTTCTATTACCCTGGCTTCTTCTTGCTGTCCCCTCCTTCCTTCTTCCTACTTTGTTTATATTTCCCTTCTTGACTAAGTTTGAATGCTCATTTTTACATATGAATTATATATAGTTTTTTTCTTCCTTTAATTAAGATTCATTAACACATATGAATTACCTAAATTAAACCTGGATGACATAAGCAATTTAAACAGAACCAATTCTTTCACCAAAGTAGACAAAATAATAATAAAAAAAATCTCCCAGCCAAGAAAAGCCCAGGTCCTGAAGGATTCATGGCAGAATTCCATCAAAATTTCAGTGAAGAATTAATACTAATTCTCCTCACACTATTTTGTAAAGTACAAAATAAAGAGACACCTCCAAACTCATTCCAGGAAGCCACCATCACCCTGATACCAATACCAGGCAAGGACACTTCAGAGAAAGAGAACTATAGACCAATTTCCCTGATGAACATTGATGCAAAAATCCTCAATAAAATTCTAGCAAACAGAATTCAGCAACACTATGATCAAGTGGGCCTCATTCCAAAGATGCAAAGTGGGTTCAAAATATGAAAATTAATCAATGTAATTCAGCCTATCAAGATACTTGCAGATAGACATCACATGATCATCTCAGTGGATGCTCAGAAGGCCATTGACAAAGTGAAAAATCCTTTCATGATAAAAGGCCTAGAGAAGATAGGCATAGTAGGGAAATATCTAAATTTCAAATAAGCCATCAATAACAAATTTACATCCAACATCATATTAAATGCAGAAAATTAAGACCATTCCCTTTAAGATCAGGAAGAAGACAAGGATGGCCACTCTCTCCTCTCTCATTACATATTGTAATCAGAGCCCTAGCCAAAGCAATCGGGCAAGGGAAATAAATCAAAAGGATACAGATAGGCAAAGAAGAGATCAGATTATCCTTATTTGAAGATGATATGATCCTTTGAGCCTGCAGCCATAGCCCTGTGGCACCCGATCCTATCAAATCTCAGAAGCTAAGCAGGGTCAGGCCTGGTTAATACTTGGATGAGAGACCACCTGGGAACACTGGGTGCTGTAGGCTTAGGAGACAAACATGGCAACCCACTCCCAAAAAATCAATCCACCATTGAAAACCCTATGAACAGCAGAGAAGCACTGACAATAGTGTTTGCCCTCTTGTATATAGGGTCGCTATGAGTCGGATACCAACTCGACAGCACCTAACAACACAACAACATAATACTTTACCTGAAGGGTACAAAAAGTACCTCTAGAAAACTCTTAGAACTAATTAACTCCTTCGGCAAAATAGCAGGATACAAAATTAACACACAAAAATCAATAGTCTTCCTTTACATCAATAGGAAACAGGAAGAGAAAGAAATTAAGGCAACCATCCCTTTCACAATAGCCAACCAAAAAATTAAATATTTAGGAATAAATCTAAATGAAGACCCTAAAGACCTCTACAAGGAAAATTTCAAAACATTAAAGAAAGAAATTGTAGAAGATACTAGAAGATGGAAGGACCTCTCCTGCTTGTGGATTGGGGAAATCAATATTGTAAAGATGGTTATATTACTAAAAGCAATTTACACATTTAGTGCAATCACCATGAAAAGTCCAATGACAGGCTTTGCAGAAATAGAAAAAATAATTCAAAATTTCATATGGAAACACAAAAGACTGTGTATAGCCAAAACAATGTTAAGCTGCAAAACCAGTGCAGGTAGAAACATAGTACTTACTTTCAACTCTACTACAGTGCTATGGTAGCAAAAACAGTTTAGTACTGGCACAAAATAGGCTTAAAGATCAAGGTAACAGAATTGAAGATCCAGAGATACACCCACACAACCACAACCACCTGAATTTTGACAAAGTGCGTAAAGAGATTCAATGGAGATAAGATAGCCCCTTCAACAAAAGAGAAAATTAGGTATCCATTTGAAGAAAATTGAAACTCTCTCCATTTGCAGGAGAGTCAATTTAAAATGGATAAGAAACTTTAACATAAAACCAGAAACCTTAAAACTATTAAAACAAAAGATAGGAAACACATTCCAACACCATAAGCATAGGAAAGTATTTTCTTAACAACACTCTAATTGCCCAGGAAATGGCACTAAGAATTGACAAATGGGATTACATGAAATTTAACAACTTCTGCACAGTAAAGGGAACCATTAACAGACTTATGGAAGACCCCACTAAAGGGTAGAAAATCTTTGCATCCTACACATAGGACAGTGGACTGATTTCTAGAATATACAAAGAACTTAAGAAGGCAAATCCCAAGATAATAAATAACCTAATACATAAGTAGACAAAGGAAATTAACAGTGAGTTCTTAAATAAAGAATTTCATAGAGCTAAGAACCACATGAAAAATGCTCAATATCCCTAGCCATTAGGGAAATGCAAGTGAAAACAACACTGAGATTCCATCTAACTCCAGTAAGAATGGCTAAGATCAACAAAACAAATAATAACAAGTGCTGATGAAAATGTAGAGAAAAGGGAACTCTTTTACACTGCAAGTGGGACTATAAATTAGTTCAAACACTTTGAAAATCAATACGGAGATACCTCAAAAATCTAAGAATAGAACTGCCATCAAACCAACTATATCACTCATGGGTCTATACCCAAAGGGAGACAAGTCACCATAGTACAGAAACTCATGCATCTCCATATTCAATGCAGCATTCTTCACTATCACAAGGAAATGGAATCAACCAAGATGTCCATTAACAGAAGAATGGATAAAAAAATTGTGGTACATATACACAATGGAATATTACTCAGCAATAAAAAAGAATGAATTAATGTTATTTGCAGCAAAATGGATGGAACTTGAGAATATCAAATTAAGTGAATGAACACATGCTCAAAAAGAGAAATATCATATGTTCTCACTCATACTCATGCATTTTAAAGGTCCTGAAAGTTATCATTTGAACATGGATGACTACCTGAAAATAATTTGTGACATTTTGATTAATACTTCATGTAAAAAATAGTAACTAAATATGTTTGCTGAAAAATCTGCTTACCATTTAGTTAACTGCATCTTTTTTCCTTAGAAAAAATATATACAAATTAAAGTGCTTGGTGTTTGGCTGGAGGTAGAGGGCTTGGTCTGCATACTCTGAGGCCCTGAGTTCCACCTCCAGCACCACAGAAATGGGAGAAGGACTTGGCAGCCCATTCCTGAAACAATCCCAAGACAATCAGCCATCAAAAACCCTATTAATATCAGAGAAAGACTGACATAGTGCTAGGCATGGGCATTAGCATGGGACAGGGTGGGAGAGTGTCTTGTTCTATTGTACATAGGGCTGCTATAAGTTGGACCGAACTGGCAGCACCTAACAACTACAACATATGTGTGTGTGTGTGTGTGTGTGTGTGTGTGTAGTATTCCTAGTGATTGAATCTTTTCTGCAACCACAGTCCTACTACAAATATTTCTAGCTAATACAATGAAGAAAAAGGAAAATCCAAATTAAATACAAGATTATCAATGAAAAGTACATTGAAATATAATATTTTAATGTTAAGGTTAATTACCCTGATTTGATCTACATATATTGATACATATACCAAAATAACATACTGTATTCCATTAACCCGTATAATTGCCATGTGACTATTAAACATTTTCCAGAAGTTTACTCACTTAATTCTCATATCTCTTTCTCAGGAAAAGTAATTAAAGCATAGGGAGGTCGAATAACATGTCTTTGCCCACACATCTAATAAGCAGGCAGAACCAGAAATTGAGCCCAGGCAGTCTGGCATCAGAAACACTATGCCATGCTGCTTTTCCAAATGCCATAGTAAAGAAATAATTTGCAATTTCTCTGAAATTTTTAAAAGGAAAAATAAAGACCAGTTATTTTGAAATTTTCCAATTAATCAAACATAGCACAAGATCTTCTCAGTGGATAGTCAATAGTTAAACATCCATATGTTTTCCTGGGGAGTGTCACAGAATACTGGTTCTGAGGAATACTAAGAAGTAATACATAAAAATGATTCCAGTGTCCAATATGTTTGAAAAGTTCTTACCAAAATTAAAAACGGTTTCTTTCATTTAGAATGTTCTAGAATCCAAAATTTAACAAGGTACTAGGAAAAGTTTATGACTTGCTCTGTTTTTCAAAATTATTAAGTTGCAGAATCTTTCTTCTTTCAAGTCTCTCTCTTGGATAACTAGTATTTGACAAAATACCTTTTCAAAATGCTACTTAAAAATTTTGTCCACTATAAAGTCATTATGTACATGTTCTTTGAAGATACTGGAGCTTGGGAAACATGTCACTTCAATTTGTAGTTTTGATGCCTCATTCTTTGTCCAAAGAAGGAAAAAATTTTTATCATAAACCCACGGAAAAAATTCACTGTCCATGTTTATTTGGTTTGCTTTAGCAGGGATTTTCACTGCAAGCTATAGCAGCAAATTCAGTTTGAAGTAGAAGTAAAGGAATGTATTGAAGAGATCATGGTAGCTCAGAGAATCACAGAACTGGAGAACCAAGCTCAGAAGCACTACAGTTTGCTGCTTAAAATCATGCCACAGGACTGCTACCACCCAACCAGTTCAAACACACAGGCACTGGCTGTGCAACCAATAATGCAGCTGCCTGATGAGCACAAGTAACACTACTGCTCCTCTTGACCCAGAAGCTATCTTACGTCTACCTTATTCTACCAACAGGAGGAATTTTCTAGCTTACTTTTATTAGTGTTATCAGCTTCTAAATTAAACTCCTGAGTGGTCTGTTTTATGTGTGTATTGAAGAAATCACACCTGAAATCTTTCTGAAGGGAGGCCACTTGTTTTCCCAGAAGTTTCAGGTTCCTGCTTCCCATCAAGACTCACAAGGTGATTAATTAGCCAAACCCTGAGCAGAGATGTTTATTCTAAATAATTAAAATGGAATTGGAAGTTGCTCACCACATTGAAAACTAAATCATCTTTTTAAATTAAGCTCCACATCCTTTACAGCTAATGAGGATCTTGGCAGGACTAGAGCCACCAAGAAGTTAATATACGCCAGGAATTTATAACATCTGGCACATAGTTCAATAAAATGGTTTGTAAATTCAAACAGCATAATATAGTTTCCTTACTGATACTGGAGTTTAAATGACATAAAGAGAGCTGCAGTAGACTTGAGAAAGAAAAGTCAGTATTGGAGAGTCACAAGTTTTCAGAAGCTATTTGCTGCAGCTGTATTTGCCCACCTGGTAATGACACAGATGATGTCATCAGGATAATCAACAAGGACAAAGCTTTTCAATAGCAGCCTTCATCTTTCCAATATCTATGGCTTCTCATCACCTTCACCCTTCGACCTCCTCCTAAAGGGCATGCACAAAATTCTACAAAGTTCGTTTACTACAAAAACTTCAATGTCTATATATTTATCAGGAGAACATGAGAGCTAAAATCTGAGCTTGAAGATCCTAACATGACATTCAAGTTAGATGAAGCTATTTTTGTCTAAACATATTACTATAAACTACAACTTTAATCAAGTGACAAGTGTCTGAAAATTTATCTTCATTCTTATTTGCTTTGGAAAAACACATTTCAACTTTCTACCCTCACTTCTGACTTGAAAGTATAGGTCATGATTAATTGAAGCTTATGCCCAAGTATCTAAAACTAGGGCATGAACTCAGTGGAGTAATCCTCAGCATAACAGACCAGAAATTCCACATGCTGGAATTACCTCCCCTTTACTCTTGTCACAATAATATTGTCTACATTAGAGTTGAACGAAACTATCTCTGAAAAACCTGATCAGAGTAGCAATCATAGAACTTATTGCATAACAGTGCACCATCAAAACACGTTTCATGATTGTTGTTCTTGTTGTTAGGTGCAGTTGAGTCAAGTACAAATCATAGCGACCCTAGGTACAGCAGATCAAAACACTTCCCGATTCCGTGCCAAGCAAATGATCTTACTTATGTTTAAGCCCATTGTTGCAGACACTGTGTCATTCCATCTGGTGGAGGGTTTTCCTCTTTTGCGTTGACCTGCCACTCTCCCAAACATGATGTCCTTCTCCAGGGATTGTTCTCTCCTGACTACATGTCTGAAATATGTAAGATGCAGTTTGGCCATTCTTGCTTCAAAGGAGCACTCTGGTTGTACTTCTTCTAGGACAGATGTGTTGGTTCTTTTGGCAGTCCATGGCATATTCAATTGACATCTCCAGCACCAAAATTCAAAAGCATGAATTCTTTTTCTGTCTCCCTTGTTCAGTGTCCAGCTTTCACAACCATATGATTCAACTGAAAATACCATGGCATGAGTCAGACGCACCTTCGTCTTCAATGTGACATCTTTGCTTTTCAATACTCTAAAGAGATCTTTTGCCACAGCTTTCCTAGAGCAATGCGTCTTTTGATTTCTTGACTGCTGCTTCCACGGGTGTTGATTATAGAGCCAAGCAAAGCAAAATCTTGGACAACCTCAATCTTTTCTCCATTTATTGTGAAGTTACGTGCTGACCCAGTAGAAAGGATTTTGTTTTGTTGATGTTTAGTTGTAACCCATATTGAAGGCTATGATCTTTGATCTTCATCAGTAAATGTTTTAAATCCTCTTCACTTTCAGCTAGCAGAGTGGTGTCATCTGCATAACGCAGGTTGTTAATGAGTCTTCCTCCAATCTTGATGCCACATTCTTCCTCATAAAATCCAGCTTCTCGGATTATTTGCTCAGCATATAAATTGAAGAGATAGGGTGCAAGTATACAGCCCTGATGCACACCTTTCTCAACTTTAAACCACTCAGTGTTTCCTTGTTCTGTTCGAACAACTGCCTCCTGGTTCATGTACAGATTTCTCATGAGCACAATTAGGTGTTCTGGTATTCCCATTTTCCGAAGTGTTATCCATAATTTGTTATGATCCACACAATCAAATGCCTTTGAATAGTCAATAAAACATAGATAGACATTTTTTGATATTCTCTGCTGTCTGCTAATATCCACCTGACATAGCAATGATGTCCTTGGTTCCCCACCCTCTTCTGAATCCTGCTTGATTTTCCAGTAGTTCCCTGTCTATATACTGCTAAGATCGCTTCTGAATGATCTTTAGTATAATTTTGCTGATGTGCGATAATAATGATACTGTCCGATAGTTTGCACATTCAGTTGGATCCCCTTTTTTGGGAATAGGCACAAATATGGATCTCTTCCAGTCAGTCGGCCAAGTAGCTGTTTTCCAAATCTGTTGGCATAAACATGTTAACACCTCCAGTGCTGCATCTGTTTGTTGAAACATTTCTATTGGTATCCCATCAATTCCTGGAGCCTTGTGTTTCACCAGTTCTTTCTAGGCAGCTTCCACTTCGTCCTTCAACACCATTGGTTACTCTTCATATGCAACCTCTTGGAATGGTTGATCATCTACCAATTCTTTCTTGTATAATGACTCTGTGTATTCTTCCCATTTTCTTTTGATGTTTCCTCCATCATTTATTATTTTCCCTGTAGAATTTTTCACTGCTGCCACTCGAGGCTTGAATTTTTTCTTCACTTCCTTAAGCTTGAAAAACACAG
>VMDO01026258.1:0-26986 GCA_007922755.1 Pedetes capensis | reverse complement strand
GTGTGTGTGTGTGTGTGTACACACACACACCCCTATGCTTGCCTCAGAGCATTTGCAGTATAAAGTCTGAGCAAATATATATAGATAGATAGATAAATAGATAGATAGATAGGTAGATAGATAGATAGATATAGATAGATAGAGATAGATAGATATAGATATAGATATATAGATATATAGTTGGGGAGAGATGATGGTCAATAAATGCTAACTAATGTTACTAGGAGCTATATGGTAAGTTTTCTATACTGTTTTGTGCAATAGTACAAGAAAAAGAAAGATTTAAGATGTAATCTTTGCAATCTGCTTTGGCTGGAATGTTCATTGCATTAGACCAAAGTTAATTCAAGTTCTACAAAAGAAAATAAATCATAAAGCTTGAAAATGTATTTTCTCAAAATATATGAGAACTGTAAAAAAGTTAGGAATGTTGCTATGGACATCCTAAAATCTGTTTTTGAGTGATCATTTTTATTATTATGTTTTGTTCAGTATTTTATCATTTCAGTTACTAGAAAAATGCTTTATTATTCTCAACCAAGTCTTTTTTTCTTTGGTTTTCATCCACTGCTCCTGATTGCACTTGTTAAATTTTTAGAGAATAAGTTAATATTCATCTTCAAATCTCAGTCTCTGGTACCTGAAGACTATTTCTATGATTATCATTCTAAACACAGTGGAGCTCCAGTGTGTGGACTGAGAAACTCACTATGCCATCTGTTTCTTCTTCCCTATTCCTCACAAGCTGTGTACCAGCCGTAGCACATTGAATGGATATCCACAAAAGATGCCTGCTTTCTCTCTTTTGTATTCTTTTTCTTATTGGCTGGACTCCCATTTCTCTCATATTATATGTTAAATCAGACTTTCATTCCATCCTTACAATTCACTAAGAGCCCATCCACATCACCTCTCCAGAGGTGCTTAATTGACACTCTGTAGTAGGTACACTTCTGTCTCATCCTCTTTTATCACATTGTATGAACATATAAAATAAAATCATCACACCGTAATGTAATTGTCTATTTGCTTATCTCATTACTGGACTTCAAGTTCTCTCAAGCAGAGAAGGCATGTTTGGTATCTATAGTATCCAAACCAAACTAATGCTTACCTCAGAGCATTTGCAGTATAAAGTCTGAGCAAATAAATGGAAACTTTACTTAACATCTGTTACTAACATATTGGACATTATTTTATTTACTATGTTTTTCTTTAATCCTTGTCTTATACGTATAAAAATAAGTGTGCTCTTTTCAGGGATTTATCATTCTATTAGAATATTTTTAATTTTAAAAGTTAAAAAATACTCTGAAAGCACAGGTCTGTTAATTTATTAATCATATCCTTGATTTGTAATGGTGAGTCATGGAAAATTTTGGAAAAATGTGAGAAAAGGTCTAAGAACCACCCAGACCCCACATCACTAGTTTATAATCCCAACTACTTGGGAGATTGAAGGAGGAGGATAGTGAGTTTGAGGCCAGAGGCAGCCTCTGTAATTTAGCAATTCGCTGACTCAAAATAAAAAATAAAAAGTAAGATGGAGGCACAGCCCAGTGGCAGAGCACTTGCGAGTATGTGGGAGGCTCTGGGTTCAACCCCAAGTACCGCAAAAGAAAAGAAAAAAAGAAAAAGAATATAAGGAAAATAGAGACTTGAGCAGAGAAGAAAAGGGAAGCCATTTATTTTATATATTATACACACACATACAATATATATGTGCATATGTATAAATATATATGTACATATATACATACATACATACACACACACACATATATATGTATATCATATAGACAATATGAGTTGGCTGACATTGAAGTCCTGTAATAAGACATTGAGACATGAAAGTGTCGAATACAAAACAAGGTTTCCGACAAACAACAAGCATTAAATGAGAATCATAAGGGTCTGATAAAGATCCATGGAGAAACAGAAGGTGTCTGACTTTACAGAAAGGCTAACCTTTGATCTCACTTCAAGAACAACTGAGTCAAAGAGCCTGGGTACAAAGACACTTCATATATAGTCTTTGCATTAGGCCTGACATTAAAGAATCCTGAGTTCTTAATGGAGAAAAAAAAAGAGGTAGGATGTTGAAATCAGAGACAAAGGGATCATGCTTGGAAAAACAATGACAGAATATCACATGATCACTAATGGGCATAAGGAATGTCAGAGTCTTGCCAGGGTAAGATATACTTTTTGGTATACCGGCCTGCTCTCAATGACCTGCTTCTTCCAGTGAGGCCCCAGCTCCTATAGTTTCTAAAACTTCTCAAAATTGCTCTACCAGCTCACCATGACTTTTAACACATGAGCTTGTGGGAGTCATTTCATATTCAAACCATAACTCAATGCTAGGTATCAGTTGGAAATTGTTCACAGGACCCAAAAATCAGTAGCATTTTTATAATTAATATTTGGGGAAAAAAGTATAAATTGCTTACATTGAACTTTGTGCTTACATCCAGTACAGAGAATATGAAGTAGAAAAAAGAGAGCAGTCCATAAAGAGAAGTACTTGTTGCTTCTGAAATGGTTGGAGTTAGTAATCCATCAAGTTTACACATATATAGGAGTGGATGGTGACTGAGGATCTACTGGCCTCCAGGGGCATGAAGTCAATGTTTCCACATGTGGTCAGAATGTGGAAAAGTATGTGTTGGTTTCAGGGTATAAATATTAATTGATCAATTTCCCTTATCTCTTCCTCCCCTCCACACTCTGGCCTTTGTAATTAAATTTAGGATACCTCAGAATTTTTCTCTTATCAACATATGGGTTATGGAAACCCCATTATTTTCTTTGATATTTAATAAAAAATCTTTTATTTCTCTAGATGGTTAAAACACTATATCTGAGATTTCCAATTATTTGAGCTGAGGAATTACATTTTTCTTCTCCTTTATATACATCGTTTTACCTGGGAGGCGCAGGGAGGATGCGAAGCCATACCTGGAGCATGAATCCAGTTATCTGGCCACAAAACCTCAATTCTTGTGTTCATTATATAAATGAAATTATACTCAACACAGAAGTTATAGTAGAGAGCATAAAACTTATTAAAAGATAGTATACATTTAAGGAATAATTACAAGGAAACTGAGACACTCTGGAGAAGCTTAGGTAAACTTGGAAAGGAAATTGGAAAAACCTGGATTCTCTGGGTGAATTGGCAGAAAAATATATCTATTCCCCAGGGCAAGATAAAATCAGGATGAGAGAGATAAGCAGCCTTTTAGAAGGAAAAGTGTCTTAGATAGACTGAAAAATGGTGGCCTAAGAAAGGGGAACCATGTTCACTGATTGCGACAAGAGTGGAGAGAGAAGAGTTGAACGGAAGGGAGGGAGAAGAAAATGCTTTTTCTCTAGTTTTGCTCAAACTAGGACCTGTTCAGTATGACAACAACCCTGGGCATCCAGGCCCTGTCTGGAAGAACCTCTAGGTTATGGATTAGGATATATGGCAGCCTAGGTCTTTGTTTTGTAAAATGGTTTAATAGGCTTGCTGAGCCCATTGGTGGGTCCATTGTCCTTGGGGATTTGTCTCCCTATGGCTTCATCCATCATGGTCCAATGGCAGAGGTCAATTTCAATTCGCCTTTCTTCCATATTGTCTGCTGATGCCTAAGCTAACTACCTAACAGTAAGAGGCTAGTACAATGCCCAGACCTTGATAAATATTTTATACTGAATCTCAAATTGTGTATTTCATCAATGTAGAGATATTTTCCCCTGATAGTAGTTGCACTACTTTTAAATCCAAGCAGAGTGTTTGAAAAATGCAATGTAAAAGAATTTCATGAAATAGTTGGTATGATAAATTACACGTTGGTACTTTGGGAGACCAAAAATAGGAAGGGAAGAAAAAGAATTAAGAAGAGGGAAGGTGAGTAACAAGAAAATATTTAGGATTACATTCAATAATCCCATATGGATAGGCATATTCATTGGAAAAAAGTGGCAAACTCATAATTAGTGTTATTTCCATTTTAAAATTCAATTTGTAAAATCAGGGAACAGAAATAATTGAGTTATCCTCTACATAACAACATCCACATCAACTGCAAAAAAAATCTGAGAAGCTTTTTAAATACCTATCTTTGTTATCAATTTTAATTAAAATTACATCACATGCGTATATAGGCAAATTATAGCACTCAGAACAGCAAACTCAAATATCATCCTATTTTATTTTACTTTTACAAGTATTTAATGCCAATCCTCACTATCTGCTAATTTGTGATTGTGTATCTGTGTGTGTGTGTGTGTGTGTGTGTGTGTGTGTGTGTGTACAGAACAAGCAAAGGGTTTGCTCTCCTTTGGGAATACTTTCTGTTATTCTCTTTTGTGGAAAGTGTTCTGATTCAGAGTACATTAGCAGTTGATTTTTTAAATAAAATGCTGTTCACCCTGTGTTGCAATATGTACTTTAGTTTGCCCTTTGAGCACTGATAAGTCACAAAGTTAGGAAAGGAAAGACTCTTGTTTATTCAGCAAACCTAAAGGTTATCGATATCATTAAGGAAAATATGAGATAAGAAACATTTTGATTTATTACACTTAGGCTCCCTGGACAATGATAGGATTTATCTGCTTAAGGAAAAAGAAATCCCAGAAAGACTCAGCTATTTTACTGTAAGAAGTACTTTGAAATAAAAATGGCCATTTGTTTTCCTACAAGAATAATTCTCATTCATACTTTAATAAATAAAATCAGTCACACGGTAGTGATAGCACTCGTTCCTAAAGTACTAAAAATAACAGCTCCAGCCTTCTTCTATCTATCTCAACATTTACACTGAATAGGAAAATAAATTCTAAAGAATACAACAGTCTATAGATATAGGATATGTAACTCTCATCCTTAGAAAGTATAAATTATTAAATACAACATATGATTCACAATGAGAAGATATTTCATACAAAGATATTTTATGCCTAAGGATGAGCTAATACAATTACTTTCAATATAGTGAAGGAAAATTCCAGGTTTGTACTTTCTCTGCCTCAAACACCTTACCTCTTCAACTCTCTAATTCAAATAAAATGAAAGCAAGTGTTCAGTCAAATTAAACATGTAGGAAATATATAAAAAGAAAACACAGATTTAATTGGAATTAAAATTATCTAGTGTGCAACAGTGCCTGCAACCATAGCATTGTGAAATCCGATGCCATCAGATCTTGGAAGCTAAGCAGGTCAGGCCAGTTAGTACTCGGATGGGAGACCACCTGGGAACACCAGGTGCTGTAGGCTTGGGAGAAGGACCTGGCAACCCACTCCCAAAAATCAATCCACTATTGAAAACTCTATGAATAACAGAGAAGTACTGACAAAGTGTTTTGCCTGTTGTATGAGTTAGATACTGACTTGATGGCACCTAACAGCAACAAGTGTGCAACTAAAGACAAAGTGAAAATGAAGCATAGAAAACTGAGAAGATAATAAATATTGTGCACACTTGCTTTGTTCATTTTTGTTGTTTTTGTTGGTAAGTACCATCCACTCAGTATTGGACTCAGCAACCCTACATACAACAGATGAAACACTATTGTTGAACTTCTCTGCTATTTATAGGGTTTTCAATGGCTGAGGGATTTTTGGAAGTGGGTAGCCAGGTCCATCTCCAAAGCCTACAGTGGCTGGTGTTCCCAGGCTGTCTCTCATCCAAGTACTAACCAGGCCTGACCCTGTTTAGCTTCAGAGATCTGAGGAGATCGGACACCACCATGGTACAGCTTCAAACTTGTCCATTTTTAGTTCCTATGTAATCACTCCTATTTTGGATAGTGAGGTAGATTATGGAATCAAAATGTAAAGAAGGAAGAAGAGGAGGAAGAAGAGAATGAAGGAAAGCAGGAGGAGGAGAAACAAAAAAGGCTATACATCCTGAAAGTATGCAAGGAGTAAAATATTTCTTTTCTCCCTGCAAATTACCATGCTATATTCACCACCTATTTGGATATAAAATTCTTAGAACAATGCAAGATAATAAAAACCTGGACCGACCTCTAATGGAATGTGTTTTAATCTTTTCCTTGAGACAACACATCTGTGTTGAAAGAAGTGGCGTTGTAAGTTCAGAATTATGTAGAACAACCTCTGGGAGACAGAGCGGTAGGTATTCTATCTCAGACATTGATAAGATGGGTAACCCTGGGCAAAGTTACCCATGTTACTCCGACTCTCAATGTCCTTATTACTAAAATGAAAATGTTAACAAATAGGAGATACAGAAATTATCTCCCTTTTCTGAAGCCTCTGTTGCAATAAATATTGCAGGAAGGCTGAGAATTTTATGCAAGTGGATATTTTTTAAATTGCACTTAACATAGCACATGGCCACCAGAAGCTTAGAAAATGCATATTTATTTTATGATATAACAAGAAATCTGGAGGTTTCCATTGAAGTTAACTTGGTGGCACACTGACAATGCCATAATCAAGGAGGGATCCCATGCTTTCCTTCTTCCACTGTGCTGTCCTCAGCCTGTCAACACGGTTAGCCTCATGGTCCCAAGAAGGATGTGACAAATCCAGCAATCACATTCAGACATAATAATGCTTGACAAAGATAGGAGTACTTCTCTGTAGCCTGTCTTTTATTAGATGTCAAAATCTTCTCCAGGAGTATCTCATCAGTATTCTCTTCAATGCCTGTTGATTGGGACCCAGTTATGTGCCCATAAATAAAACCTTGATTGACAAGAAAAATAGTTAAAGAAGATAGTAACTTTCCAGAGAAATGCAGAGCTACTCTCCAATAGGGAGAAGGACTCAGCAACCCACTCCCAAAAAACAATCATCCATTGAAAACTCTATGAATAGCAGAGAAGCACTAACAATACTGTTTCCCCTGTTGTATGTAGGGTCTCTATGAATCAGACATTAACTCCTTGGCACCTAACCACAACAAATATCCAATAAAATTAGAAATCAGCCTGCATATAAACATTAGTAAGTGTGGAAGGCCAGATGAAAACATCACCTGTGATAAAATATACTCTCATTAAGGAAAACAAGGATTCCATGTATGTGTGAATTTAGGAACTCTAGACTAAATAGTTACTGAGAAGCCTCATTAAGATTTGGTTACAAAAGCTGGGCGCGGTGGAAGATGGCTATAATTCCAGGGGCTGGGGAGGCAGAGGGAGGAGGATCACAAGTTCAAGACCAGAGGTGGTCTGTAATTTAGCAAGACGCTGTCTCAAAAAAATAAAAAAAAAAGTTTACAATGATTTAACTAAATAATTAAACACTGAAACCTTATAATATTTGTAGATAATTAATTGGTGTGAAAGGTGAAGTTACTGTATCAAACTATACTGCTCATTTCAAAACAGAAACAAAAACAACTGTGTAGAAAGAGATGTTGTTGTTGTTGTTGTTGTTTTGTGCCCTTGAGTTGGTGTCCAACTCATAGCAAGCCAACATACAACAGGTGAAATAGTATTGTCAGTGCTTCTCTGCTATTCATAGGGTTTTCAATGGCTGATTGTCTTTTGGGAGTGGGTTGCTGGGTCCTCCTCCCAAGCTTACAGCACCTGGTGTTTCCAGATGGTCTCTCATCCAAGTACTAACCAGGCCCAACCCTGTTTAGCTTCTGAGATTTGAGAGGATCAGATGCCACAGTAGTTTGGCTACAGGCAATAGAAAGTAATAATTCTCACTACATGTGAACTTGTGTAGTGGCATAGGCTTTGGGAAAGGATATCCTATCTGGTGGAGATATTGAACTACCGTGGCCTGTCTGGAATGTTGTGGTCCCTGTATACATTAATGAAAGGAAAAAAATAACATTTACTCTAGGTTCTGTCAGAATAGATAGGTGGACAGAAAAACTAAGTCTTTTGGACTTAATAAAGTCCTTCCTTTAAGACACTCATTAACTTACAGTTATCATAAGGGTATATGACCCTAATACCTCTGTTTCAAGGCTGGCAATAATCCCATATAAAATCTGACTCTCTCTATTCTTCTTCTTAAGGAATCAAATATCACCTGAGTATTCCCTGCTTGAATGAAGATCAGGGCTACAGTTTGTCACCCAAGAATTTGTATCCTAAATGCATGATAGCATGAGATAAAAATGTATGCAAGAAAGTAAAAATCTTCCAAGTATCTCTACTGCCCAAAGTCATTCATTTTTATCTTTATTTAAATTGTAAAAAAACCTCACCTTCCAGAGTACATATTACAGAGCAGGAGTTAAAAGAGAAGATTATTAGGGCAACATGGCTGAATTCTAATACTGCAGTAGGAGATCATGTAGCCAAGATAATCCCAGCTCTTGGTCATGAAGCTGAATATCTGTGAGCTCCCCAAAAAATTCAGATATGTTTGTTTTACTTCTATCACTTAAAATCAGAGCATATTTAGATATTTTAGTCTAAGCAGAATAGAGAAGAGCAAACTAAATATAGATGTTTGCTATATAAGCTTAGTATTCGGCCTTGATAAAGTTTGTAGAAAAAAATTACTTGAAATAAATGAGACTACCATAGGTTTCTCCTTACTTTAAAATCAGCCAGAGAAATTACTAATTCACAACGTTTCTTCAAATAGTGAAATTGACATGAATAACATGATATCATGTGATTTTGCTCAATTTGACACAAGTGACTCTGGAGACCAGCATGTCCTGGTAATCAGTATTCTAAAATGGAACCTTGGCTGGAATTTAGTTCAGTTGGTAGAGCACTGCTCTGCAGTGTCTGAGATCCCAAGTTCCATTCCCAGCACCACAAAAATGGAAGAAGGACTTGGCAATCCACTCCAAAGGCAATTCCTAAACAGTTATTGAAAACACTATGAGGGTCTCTATGAGTCAGACTTGATGGCACCTAACAACAACAACAATACAGAACTCAGAAAATGCAGATTCCAATGTTGGATCTCCTTTGGGTTTATATTCATGAAAAAGAATTTACTGTTTCAATTCCTTTTACTTTCATTTGTAAAATAAAGATATTATTCTATATTATGTATATTACTCATTTTTATCCTTCTTTAGATTAGAAAAATCACTTTGTAAAATGAAAATTATAGAACAGGAGTTATACTACCTTATACTAGTGTAATGAGGATTAGCAAGGTGATACCTACAGAGAATTTCACAGACATTTTACATGAATTGAGCACAAATTACTTGAAAACGACTGACTTTTTCCTGTTATATCATTTTTTGCTTTGCAGAAATGGCAGCATTATAGTCCTATTTGACCTTTTTTTTGCTCAGTGGGTGTCAGATAAAAATGTAAAAGAAGAACTGATTCAAGGCATTGAAGCAAATAAATCCAGCCAACTGGTCACTTTCCATATTGATTTGAGCAGCATTGATATCACAGGTATCTGTTAACATTATTTGATTTCTTTGAATCATTAAGCTATGAAATTAAGATTCTAGCAATATACCAGAGAAGCAGTGGGATCATCCTTGACTTTAGAAGCATGCCTGAGGTAACACATTTACATGAGAAAAGTGAAATTGGAGAAACCATATTTGAAGAAAAAAATCAGTGAGAAAAAGTTTGCAAAATATCCAATATTAAAAAGATTCTGAAAATTTCGCATATATAAATGCTATTGAGTCTTATCACATTCTTTGCATTGGTCAAGCATGCCCTGACTTTTCAGAAACTCTCTATCAGAAAGTCAGGATTTTCTGTCACAGCCATAGTCTCATTATATTACAAATTCAAGTGGCAAAGTTTAGTCTCTAATTAAAAAGCTAAAACAAGAAAAGAAGGATTAATATTTGATACATCCCAATTCCTTATTTATACATATTAAATTTCATTTCTAAATGAAAAAATGTTTTTTACAATAAGAATAAAACAAAGGAGAATAGATATGGATCATCAAAAATTATCTCAGGGCAATATGTCTATTGATACTATTAAGTTTGGACATGAAGTGAAGGTATGCCATTTGTATTTCAGAGACCAGTAGGGCCACCCTTAGTGGTGAGGTTTCAACTGAGCTTCCAGACTAAGACAGACTAGAGAGAAGGACCCAGAAGCCCAGTACCCAAACAATTAGCCATTGAAAACCCTATAAATAGCAGAAAAGCACTATCAAATATAGTGCTGGAAAATGAGCCCCCCACCTCCAGGCTAGAAGGCATTCAAGAAACAAGTAGAGAAGAGTTACCTCCTCAAAGTAGAGTCAACCTTAATGATAGGAATGTATTAAAGCCCTTGTGACCTCCTTTTGCTGATGTGGCATAACTCAAAATGAGAAGAAGCATAATAGCTGCAACATTGGGTTCAACCATAAAAAGATTGTGTGCATGCACAGTGTTGGGTAGTATTTGGTTCTGTTGTAATAGAGTCCCTATGAGTTGGATCTCACTCAACAACATCTAACAACAACAACATGTGTTGGAGGTGTGATCACTAGCTGGTGGCACTATTGAGGGGTGATTGGATTTCATCAATGTATTAGTCCATTGATGAACTCATAGCTGAATCGGCAATGAGGAGGTAGCCCATAGTTGGAGGAAGAAAGTCTTGTCCTCAGACCTTTCCTCTCTGTATTTCCTGGTGGCCATGAGATGCGCAGTTTGCCTTCACCATGCATTTCCACAATGATGTCACTGTTTTACCACAGCCCTAGAAATAATCAAGCCAGCTGACCACAAACTGATACCTCTGAAGCTGTGAGCCAAAACAAATCTTTGCTCCCTTAAGCTGCTTCTCTCAGGTATTTTATTGCAGTGACAAAAAGCTGACTAATGCAGATGCTCAGATTGTTCTAAATTTCCTATTTCAGTTACTCTCCATTCAGTTCAACTCAACAAGCATTTACAGTCTATGGTTAGAAGAGTATTCATCTGTTGTACATAGGATCACTATGTGTTGGACCCAACTCAATGGCACCTAACAACAACAATTTTCTAAACTCATCTAGATCCATAAGACCTTTTATATAAACTTTGGGGTTGAGTGTGTTTTACAGTTCAGGTTTTTGGGACCTTAGAAAGCTCATACCAAAAATACCATAAGCATTCAAATATCCACAACAAGTTGAATAGAAACAAACTCTGAATAACCTAACATCAGTTCAAATTGTTTTAATAAATAATGGGCTCAGCAAATATAGGTTTGCCTTTACGTCAAATGTATAAAAGCAAGTCAGACTCTGGTGCATGCCTATAATCCCAGTGACACAGAAGATTAAAGCAGAAGGATTGGAATCTAGAGACAAGGAGCAGTATATGCAATTTAGCAAAACCCTGTCTTAAAAGAATTAAGAGGGAGAGCTGGAGCGCAGCTCAGTGGTGGAGCACTTGCCTGGCATGTATGAGGCACAGGTTTGACACCCACCAGTACTGATAACAACAAAAACAGTAACAAAAAATATGCATAAAAGCACCCAGAAATTTATGTCATGAGTTGTGTTTTGATTTTGCAATAGTAGACACCAAATTGTGGCACTCTAGTTGCTTTTCTTTATAGGATTGGTCCAACAAGCACAGTTTCCTCTCCCATCAAGCCTCCTGCTATATTCTGCAGCTCCTATTCAGGGAGAAGATAGCTAACAAATGTTCTTAGTGCCTTTACTGATGGCTTACTTCCTCCAGCACAGCAGGTGGAGCAGAGATGGTCGGGTTTTGATCTTTGTTTGATTCAAGTGAGCTGAAAACTACTATCAGTCATATTAACTAGAATAGTTGGTTTATCTGTCAACACATTTACCCACTGAATCATTCCTGTTAGATGATATCTTTACTACCCCCATTTTATAGAGTAGAAGACCAAAGCACAAATAAGTTTAGTAAATTGTCTAACATCACATGCTATTTACAATCAGATAAAGGATTCTGGTCCAGTTGACCTGACACTATTTTCTGTCCTCTTTATCATCATACTAGAGTTTGTAATGGCTTTATCTTCAAAAAAATGGTTGTTTGAATTTTCAATATTCATTTGTCTTCTAACAAGTTGGTTTTTGCTAACTTTATTGGAATGAGCATTCATTTCTGGAGGTCTATTGGACTAATAAATTAACAGATATGCTGAAATTTCATGACTCCTTAAAATTGCCCTATTTGGAGTATGGTCTTAAAAATTATATATTTATTCGTGAAAGCCATATTCTTTGAGTTAACTTAAAGTAAGTATTGCAAATGTCATGAACTGCTGGGTGTAGTAGCTCACACCTGTAATCCCAGCAACTCAGCAAGCTGAGGCAGGAAGATTGAGAATTTGAGGGCTGAAGTGGTTTGTGTAATTTAGCAAAACCCTGGCTCAAAATAAAAAAATAAAAATAGAGGTGCAGCTCAGTGGTAGAGCACTCACAAAGTATGTGTGAGGCCCTGGGTTCAGTCCTCCAAGTACTGTACAAAAAAATTTAAAAAAAACCCACTAAACTTTATTGCAATTTCAACTCAAGTATATTCTCAAATTGAAGGTAGAGATTATATTTAATCCAATAAACTGTTGAAAACCTTTATAAATATGTAATAAGCCTAATTTTAGGTACTTATGTTTAGTATTTGTTTGTATTATGTACTTGTCTAAACTTGTTATGTTTTAAATTAGTTAAGAATGTTGTATATCTTGAATTTTGTACAGAACACTGTCAAATCAAAAATAATAAAGATTAAAATGGATCTTTATGAAAAATTCTTACAAATCTTGTTTTGTTATCTTCTTAATACATAATTTGCTCTATATCATTTAAAAAACGGATAGATATCTATAGGAACATGAAAGACAAAACTGAAATGAAGAACCTGCTTAGTAGGACAAAATATTCCGCTTAATCTATGTACCATCAATGCAGTTTTTAACAAAGTTGGATTCACTAGATGAGTATTTCTTAAGAGAGACTTGCTTTGATTTCCTTTTTATCTTGTAAAATTATGTCACTATATTTAAAAAGTATTAAACATGTTAAAGATTGAAGAAAACAACCAGTTTAACTTTTCTATGAATTGCACTTTGTACTTAAACAGTACAGAGATCCCAGTAGATATTATTATGTGCATGAATATTTTGTGATTAAGATCTTCCATATGTTTCATTGCAAAACTCTGGGTTGTAGATATGTCATGATCTGGTGCTAATGCTACATTGATTTTGCTAGGTGCCATCAAGTTGGTGTCTGACTCAGCGATCCTATGTACAACAGACAAAACACTAATGACAGTGTTTCTCTGCTATTTGTCAGGCTTTCAATGGCCAATTGTTTTTTGCAAGTGGGTTGTCAGGTCCTTCTCCCAATCTTATACCACCTGTATTTCCAGGTGTTCTCCTGTCCAAGTACTAACCAGGCCCAACCCTGTTTAGCTTCTAGATCTGACAGGATCAGATGCCACAGTGATACGGCTGCAGGCATAATGCTATATTAGTTCACTTAAATGTTTTCTATATAACTCTTGCACAAATAAATAGCTAGTATACTTGAATCAATGCAAAATAAAGCACACTTTTAATATTTCAATCATATATACAGAATATGTACATACTGGCCATTTACCCAATGTATTACAACTATATAATAAGGAAGAGTAGCATGAAAGTAGACAAAACAGGAGCTCAGAAAGATCAGATATTCTTTATACAAATATTCAATCTGTAATCAATGTTTTGTAATGTATTTATAGTATAAGCCCTAGTATCAAATGAGCTTTATTTTCTTTTAGCATCTTTGGCAGAATACTCTACAGCAATCTCTGCAACAACTTCAGGTGAGCACTTAAGAAATTTTAAAAAATATATAATTCAGTGGTCATCAAATTTCCGAACATTAGGAAAGTATATACTTCATTTCTGTAGCTCTTACATAGTTGTTGTTGTGCAGTGCTGTTGAGTTGAGTGCAGCTCATAGAAACCCCACATATAATAGAAGGAAATACTTGCCAATTCTGTGCCAGGCACATGATCTGATATATATTTAAGGTTATTTTTACAGCCACTGTGTCAATCCATCTCGTGGAGGTTTTCATTTTTCTTTGTTGAACTGCCACTCTCCCAAACATGATGTCCTTCTCCAGGTATTGGTGTCTCCTGAATACATGTCCAAAATGTGTAAGATGCAGTCTAGCCATCCTTGCATCCAAGGTGCACTCTGGTTGCACTTCTTCTAGGACAGATCTGTTGGTTCTTTTGGCCATCCATAATATATTCAATATTCATCCTCAGCACCATAATTCAAAATCATCAATTCTTTTCCCATCTTCCTTATTCAATGTTCAGCTTTCACAAGCATATGATGCATCTAACAATACCATTGCTGAGTCAGCCACACCTTTGTTTCCAATGTGATGTCTTTACTTTTCAATACTTAAAGAGGTCTTTTGCCACACCTTTTCCCGATGCAATTCATCTTCTGATTTCTTGACTGCTGCTTCCACAGGTGTTATGTTGTTGCTGTTGTTGTTAGGTGCCTTCAAGTCAGTATCCAACTCATACCAACCCTACATACAATAGGGGAAACACTATTGCCAGTGCCTCTCTGCTGTTCATAGGGTTTTCAATGGCGGATTGATTTTTGGGAGTGCGTTGCTAGATCCATCTCCCAAACCTACAGCACCTGGTGTTCCCAGGTGGTCTCCTATCCAAGTACTAACCAGATCTGACCCTGCTTAGCTTCCGAGATCTGACAGGTTCTGATGCCACAGGGCTACGGCTGCAGGCTGGTGTTGATTATTGAATCAAGTAAAGCAAAATCTTGGGCAGCATCAACTTTTCTCCATTTATCATGAAGTTGCTTACTGACCCACAGTATGGATTTTTATTTTGTTGATGTTGAGCTGCAATCCATATTGAAGGCTGTGTTCTTTCATGTTCATCAATAAATGTTTCAAATCCTCTTCACTTTCAGCAAGTAGTGTTGTGTCACCTGCCTAACACAGGTTGTTAATGAATCACTCTCCAATCCTGATTCCCTGTTCTTCTTCATAAAGTCCAGCTTAGATTGTTTGCTCAGCATAGAAATTGAAGAGTTACAGTGAAAGGATAAAGCCTGGTGTAAACCTTTCTTGATTTTAAACCAACGAGTGTTTCCTTTATCTGTTTGAACAGCTGCCTCCTGGTCCATATATAGATTCTTCATGAGTTCAATTAGGTGCTCTGGTATTCCCATTCTTCACAATGTTATCCATAATTTGTTATGATCTACACAAATACCTTTGCATAGTTGATAAAAACAGATAGACATCTTTCTGGTATTCTCTGCTCTCAGCCAATATCCATTTGACATCAACAAGGATGTTTCTGGTTCCACACCCTCTTCTAAATCTGGCTCGATTTTCTGGCAGTTCCCTGTCTATATACTGCTGCAGTCACTTTTGAATGATCTTTATCAAAATTTTGCTTGTGTATGATATTAATGATATCATTCAATAGTTTCCACGTTTAGTTGGAGGATCCCCTTTCTTGGGAATAAGCACAAATATGGATCTCTTCCTGTCAGTTAACCAGGTAACTGTCTTGCAAATCTCTGGGCATAAGCAAGTTAGCACCTCCAGTGTTGCATTTGTTTATTGAAACATCTCTGTTGGTATTCTATCAATTCCTGGAGCCTTATGCTTTGCCACTTCTTTTAAGTCAGCTTCCACTTTATACTTCAATATCATTAGTTCCTGATCACATGTAACCTCTTGAAATGGTTGGTCATCTGCCAATCTTTTTTTGTATTATGACTCTCTGTATTCCTCTCATCTTCTTTTGAGGTTTCCTGTGTGTTTAATATTTTCCTTGTAGAATCCTTCACTATGTCCACTCAAGGCTTGAATTTTTTCCTCAGTTCCACAAGGTTGAGAAAAATAATGATTTCTTCCCTTTTGGTTTTCTGTCTCCAACACTTTGCACATGTGTGTATAATATTTGATTTTGTCTTCTCAAGCTGTCCTTTGAAATATTCTGTTTAGCATATTACAACAAACTGACAAATATGTGGTGGCTTACATACTTTGTCTTCATATTCAAATGCAAAATGCATTTTGTGTGATTTGAAATGCTGTAATTCAGAATATCATGGTGTTCGTAATGCCTAGTTACATATGCCAAAGGTATACATTTCCAATTTCAATGCTTCTGTCATTTTTCAAGCTTTATATGGGGTGTGTGTATTTGTGTGTAAAAATATATGTTTGTGTGTATGAGCAACAGTTCTTAATATGACTCAGATCATGTAACCTTGGAGATGAAACCATGATATTGGTAAATTTACTAGGAATGAAAGGAAGTTTAAACGACATTCAAATGATGACTTTCAAAATGTATTGCAATTTTTGGAAAAGACAATCCAGAGCACAATATTAAATGTTCTACTTCAGCTTCTTTTCCACTCTATATTTCTGATTTCAATTGTTCCCTGCTGCTCATAAAACTTAGAACTTGCTTTGTCTCATAAAGATCACACCACTGTTCTTTCTGAAAAATTATCAAACACTTTTTAACATTAACTGCCTTAAAATGTAAAATTCTTATGTCATAGAGAAAGCATTAAATTTGAAGCCAGAAGTGTGAACACTAATCCTGCTTCTGTCACCTATCAGAATGAGTGGGCACATCTCTTTATCCCTCTGGTAATCAGTGTTCCATAAGTTGTGAATGATGAAATTCCTCTGAAGATTTCAGAAGTCATCCTCAACATCAACTTCATGTACAAACTGTTTTTAAATGTAATCTGTTATAAAGATATAAAGATAATACTTTTGGTGTTATCTATAATGGGAACATTTTCATAAAGTTTTTTTTAAATATAGTTTTTTAAAGCATCCACTTGGTCCAGGTACAATATTTTGCAAATGTTGCATTATTTAATTTTCAGAATGATTCCATAGGAAGGTGATATTTTTCCACTGAAAAAGAAATAATAGCTAATAGCATATCAAGGTTCACAACACTAAAAAGTGTTGACCTTAGGAATCAAAAGTAATATCTCCTGATTGGCAAGCCTGTGGTCTAAGCATATTCTATGCTTCTATGAAACATAGCATATTTATGCTCATAGCCATTATGAAATTAATGAGTCCTAACATTTACTTGCCTGCAGCCTGCAGCTGTACTATTGTGGTGTCCAATCTTGTCAGATCTTAGAAGCAGGGTGGCCCCTTGCTACTACTTGGATGGGAGACAACCTGGGAACACCAGGTGCTGTAGGCTTGGGAGAAAGACCTGACAACCTACTCCCAAAAATCAATCAGCCTTTGAAAACCCTATGAACAGCAGAGAAGCATTGACAATAGTGTTTCATCCATTGTACATAAGGTCACTATGAGTCAGACACTGACTCAACGGCACCTAACAAAAACTACAAGCATTTACTTAATGATCTCTGAATATCACCCTCTTCCCTATTTTGAAAACAAAAGATGAGGTAAAAATCTGAAAACCTCTCCTATATACATCTAAAAATCAATGAATAATAAGCAGTGAGCTTATTAATTAGTCTAATTTAATTATTCCACTTTGTAAACATGGATCAAACATCATATTGTACCCCATAAATATTTACAATTTTTATTTTCCATTAAATATAAAATTGCAAAAAAATTAAAAGAAAATAAATTATTTTTAGATCCAGATACAAATGACACAATCTAAATTAATGTATGCTAATAATTTTAGGTGAAATATTAAACAGATGATATATATAATAAATTCCTAACAATCAGTTTAAAATACACAATAATTATTTGAATATCATTTATCTTTACAGAGAAATTTACAACCATCAGTCCTCTGGTAACTTCAGGTCAGTCTTAATATTATTTCTATGTATTTGAAAAAGTTTTCACTCAAATGTCCTCTTAGACTCCTGAGAATTATATGATGTCACAGCAGTTCAATTTAATATTACTCATACTTTATGGTTAAGAAAACTGGAACTTAAAAGTTTGCAATTTTAACTTCAGATTTCACCAAAAGTGACAATATAGTGATAGCAAATACCTGGGTTATCTCACCCTAGTCTTTTGACTTTTAGAACCATGGTATAAACCTATTACTATGAATGTCATCAGACAAGTTTGCTCTCTTCTATTAATGGAGTCCTGTTGCCAAACCAATGAATTCATTTAGTCAATAAATTATTTTCCTTAAGTATCTATTTTGTGCCAGCTCATAGTATGTCTTTTTAATGTGCCAATTTCTCTGGAATTCTAGTGATTTGTGTACTGTGCTTCTGTCTATCTGCCAATCAACTCTAATGCTCTCTCTATTCTTGACTTAACCTTCAGGATAAGTGGTCCAGGTATATTCCTAACCCCTTGAGATAATTGAGAAATTATCTCAATAATGGTAATATTGTGCAGATCTTCAATAGGTCCCAAAAATAATACACTGGCCCCCCATCCATGAGAGATGTAGGGTAAGACCCTCATCAGATTCCTGAAACAGCAGATAGCATTGAACTATATACAAATGGTCCCCAACTTAAAGTGGTTCAATGTACAAGATTTAGGTTTTGTGGTGTTTTGAAAATGTACCCATTTGATCATCCTATTTTGTACTTACAATGCAATATTTGACAAATGTATGAGATAGTCGACACTTTGTTATAAAAGTCTTTGTGTTAAATGATTTGACAACTGTAGGGTAATATAAGTATTCTGAGCATGTTTAATTTACACTAAGCTAAGCTAGGCGTTGATACATTAGATATTTAAACACATTTTGACTTATGATGTTTTTCAAATAGTCAGTTTGTTATTGTTAGGTGTCGTCCGGGTGGGTTCAACTCAAAGCAAACCTTTGTACACATAACAAAACACTACCCTACACTGTGCCATTCTTGGCACTATACCAGTGCTTCTCTGCTATTTATAGGGTTTTCAATGGCTAGTTGTTGCAGGATTGCTTCAGGAGTGGGCTGCCATGTCCTTCTTCCATTTTTGTGGTGCTGGGGATCAAACCCAGGGCCTCAGAGAGTACAGAGCAGCATTCTACCAACTGGGCTTCAGGTTGTAAATACATTGTTAGTGGAGAAGCATCTGTATACTGTTTTTATTTATATATACATAGCTATGGCAAACTTTGGGACTAGAGTTTAGCTGATTCGGTAGAGTGCCACTCTGTGCACACTGAGGCCCTGAATTCAATCCCCAGCAGTGCAAATATAGGAAAAGGATCTGGCAAGCAACTCCCAACACAACCCGAAAAAAACAAAAAACAAAACAAACAAAAAAAAACCCAGCCATTGAAAACCCTATGCAGATCTCTATGAGTCAGACCCTTGAATGGACAGCACATACCAACAACAACGACGACAAATTTTCACCTTTTCATATACAAAAGCACCTTATGGTACATTTTTGTTATATACAAATTATTGGCATCGCTACTTTTGTACTTTGGGCCCATTATCAAAAATAAGAATTACTTGAACACAGGCACTGTGATAACTGAGATCCCATCTTAATGGGTAGGTAGTGTATACAGCATGGATACAATTGAAAAAGGGATGATTCTCAAGTAATATAGAGTAGCATGTTCAAGATTTCATCATGCTACTTAGAATGACCCACAATTTGAAACTTATGAATTGTTTATTTCTAGAATTTCTTTTTATATTTTCAAACCATAGTTGACCAAGGATCAAAGAAAATATAGAAAATGAACCATGTATTAAGGGGTACTACTAAAATACTATTTTTATGTCACCAAAATATTCATCATGCTATATACATACAAGGAAAGAACATTTGTGAAACCACAAATCTCTACTCTGTCATAATTAATAATCATAGCATAAAGTGGGGTGCTGTGGTGCTTGAAATGCAAAGCAATACATGAACTATTCATCAAACTGTTTTATGAAATGAACCATCACAACTCTTAATGCCCATGGAGATCTATATGGCAAGATAAGCCTGCCTCCAGTTGAGTTTATGTATATACACATAGCAGCCCAACATATTGAAAAACTGCCTTAAAGCCTACTTTGCCTTCTCCAATATAAAAAAAAATTCACAGCATCTAAAATTATCTTCCAACACAATTTGAAAAAGATACCTTTAGGATTGATAAAGGTTAATTCACACTAATAATGAACTGTAAAGTTAACTCAAATGTGTGTTAAGAAATTTGTTTCTAAAGCTTTCAATATCAGCAACAAATATTTAAGTTAGTGTCATGTTTTCATTGATCTGTTTATGGATTCATTGAGTGTTTCATCTAACCCACTTATTGAGGTCCTTTTAGCTGTATAAAATATCCTATAAGAAACCTGCAGAATAACTTAGAGGGCAAAATCAATGCTTAACTAAGCAACAAAGCCATGGAGTAAAAACAAGATTTTTCTCCTTACTCCTAAAGATCAACCTACCAAAAATACAAGGAATTGCCTGAACTATATGCTTAATGTCCTCTAGATGTTGATGATGGATGTTGAATGATGGAACAGAAAGCAAGAGAAAGTACTCCACCCACCTTTCCTTTAATTACCTTACAAGAAGGGCGTTGGTATACACTTGGTCCTATCTTTCCCATTTTATATGAATAGCAGATGCTCAAAATAGAGAACAAAAATTATCATAAAATTCTCCACCACTGATTAGACATGGGTGAATCTACCCATTACCTAACTGTATCAATTACTTCTGATGTGTTTAGTAAGCTATTTGCTGTCTTTGGACTTAATATTTATTATCTGAAAAGTATAGGTTAAAATATACCCATGAGGTAGTGACTGAGAACTGAAAGGGAGATAACACAGATAACACTACACTGTAGTAAAAACCATGATTTGTACATGGGTGGAGCACACAGCCAGTATTAGACCACTTCTCCCTCTCTACTACTGATTTAGACCAAAATAATAATGACAATAATAATAATAACAATTGCACGCTAATTTTAAAATAGTTTTCAAATCTAAGTTTAAGATAAGATGATTATACTTGGTAATGTTAATTTAAATCTGGTCATTTTTTTAACCAACAAATTCAATTTCCAAACATTCCTACTATTGGAAACTGTACTGAATTACTTTAATTAATTCTCAAAGAATTCTTATTAGGTAAGTAGGTAGCAAAATATCATCTTTCCTTTTTTATCAAATCCATGTAGTACATGTCCTGAATAGTAGTTCTCATTTATTCATCTCATATGGCAAGATACTATAGATTTATAGAGGGGAACGAGGCAATTAAACTTGAAAACTGCAGTTTCCAAGTAGTAATTTATTATGAATATGTCTTTCAGGGATGTTAAGTTTATTCTCATTTTTATGTGCCTGGAAGATAGAGTTTGAGAAAAATCAACAAATGCATGCATCATATACCTAGCATTAGTAGTACTATAAATTCTGCCAAAGAATATTTTTATATGATAACACATACAAAGTCCAGGAGGATTATGTTCTATTGTTCAACTGCCTTTGCAGCCAATTACTGTAAAGTTTTACTAACCCATTTGGAACATTAGAAGAGAGAAGTAGGAGCTAAGGTCACATTATATAGATTGATTTCTTGGCTGATACAGAGCGCCTAGAGGGGCTGGTTTGGGCAATTGCTCATACGCTTGAAGGGTTTCTAGACTGCAGCTTGTTCTAGTGCTTTGCTGCTGACTGTGCAGGCAATAATTGCAGAAACACAAAAGTTTCACTATGATAAGCTTTCTAAATCTCATACCAAAATGCAATCTTGCCACAAGTCCAGTATGTGAGAGAGTTTGGAGATGGAAGAAAAAGAATAATTGCCAGTTTTTGTGAAGGACATGATGTCGAGCCAAAAGAATCTAAGAAAGAATTATGCCTTTCTATGTAATTGCTCCAGGACTGAGATCAGGAGATTTTATCTGCTAACAAATTTTTTTGTGACTTTATGTCTTTGTCTTCCTCTGCATTTGGGAAAACAATAGTTATATACTGCTTAGCACTCTCCTCTAATTTAAAGACACTTCTACTCATATGATAGCAGGCCTATTTAAGTATCTTTCAACTGTATTTTCCATTTGGATTGAAATGCCACAGTCTTGCTAAAAAGACTAGATTTGTTCTATCAAAGTAAATGAGAATTTTGATATGATGATATCTCTTTTTCCAGTATAGTGTAGTGAAATGAAACTGATCTTTAATGGTAGGCATTCATGGATTTAGATTATACTCCAGCTACCAAGTAAACTATAAGGATCTTGGAATTGATTTGTCTCAAATAGCTTTGGCCATCAAGTACTACTATTCCCATTTAAATGATTATTTTCCCTATCATATTTTATTTTTCCCATTTACATGACAGGAGAAACCTAAGGCTACCAAACTACGATTTTTAATTTGTTATCTTGCATATAACATTTCTTGTCAGTGATCTGGGATAAAAAGTAAAGAATTTTAGCCTTTTGTTCTACATAAAGTCTAGCATAGGGTCTACACAAAGCACCTACAGAAGGTTCTTTATCCCAAATCACTAGAAATTAGTTGGATGTTGGATCACTTTAAAGTGACCACATTTGAGTTTATACTGAAATCTTCCTGATACAAATATAAATGGATAATTAAAGCTTTCCATTTGAATAATTCCAAGTAATACTAATTTACTGGTGTATTCTCATAATGTTAAAAGGTCATTATCCTGAAGCAAAATACCACTTAGATATAAAAACATGCAAAAGTCTATTTTTCCCATTCAAGTTAGCAGTACCTAATATTGGGACAATTTGATCAGCTTCTAATAAACTAGACCAATAATTATTCTGTTTGTGATCATTTCTTTAACTAGAAGCCATTGACTCCTAAAATTTTCTGTTAATTATTGCTTCTAGAAAAGATATAATAGAGAAACAAGGAATGAAATGAAAATCAAGCTGTACACAAATCAAACAATTCTCATTTTAAGAATGTAATATCATTTTTAAAAGCTGGTATATGACAATTTTTGTAACAGCTAATGTATTAATCAACAATTTTTTCAGAAATTGTAATCATAGCCTGGTGCAATGGCACATGCCTATAATCCCAGTGGCTTGGGAGGTGGAGGCATGAGGATCGCAAATTCAAGACCAGAGGCAGTGTGCGTAACTTAGCAAGACGCTTTCTCAAAAAAAAGTAAAGAAATGGGCTGGGGGTGCAGCTCAGTCATCCAGCAGTTGCAAAGAATGCAAGCATGAGGCCCTGAGTTCAACCCCCAGTACTGAAAAAAACAAAGAAATTATAATCATAAAATGTGTATATCAGTATATCAGACAGTGAAGCCTAAATAAAAAATACATTTTGAGAAAATCATCAACCTCATTAACTTTGCATAACAATTAGATTCATATTTTCCATTTTAATCTCTAAATGTCTAAATGAAAAACTTACCTTTCTTCATAGACCGAATCAGCTATAAAATTCTCATGAAACAGGAGAGATAAAGAGAGTAAAATGTGTAGAAGAGTATTTAATATTTTCACCTTCAAATCAAAACATTTCAAACTAGATTCATTTTCTAATCCCATCTTCTACTCCTCTTGTAATCAAATTGTGAGCAATGACCATTAATAATCTGTCCACTCTTTAACCCACCTCTTTCCACATCATTTGGTGTTGTCCAGGAGCATATTTGGTCAACTGAAGCTCATCCCTTCTGTAAAATGGCACTCAATTTCACATCCCCATCCCTCTGCCAAGGAGAGAGTTCCAGCCCTGATTAACTGCTAGCTGGACCATTGACACAGCTTCTCATTTGGTCTGCTCTTTCCACAGGATTTTACACATGATCCCAGAATTGCTGTTATGAACCATAGGCTGGTCTCATGACACAAATATATGTATAAAAAAATCAATGATATTGCTGGTAGAAAAACATTTCTAACATTTAGTAAAGACAGAAAGGTCCCCCAAACCTGACACTAAATTCCCTTCCTACTATGGCCTCCAGAATCATCTGCCATCTAGACAAATTAGATGCATCTTGTTTCCATATATTGATATGTTTCTGTCACACTATTACATATATTTCATAAATCTGTCTTGCAGGGGTACATACAGGAATCCTTCAAAATCTGATTTAACTATGCTTTCTTCTGTGAAGATGTTTTTAATCTTTGCCTCACAAGGATACTTAATTGCCTAAGCCATACTGCTCCAGATTAAAAAAATTAAAGAACCACTTCTCCACACTGAAGTCAGTGAGAACAGAAGTTGTACCTTATACATCTTTTGATCTCCATCTCTTAAAATTCCATAAGATAAATAACATGCTAAATTCTTGGGGAGTGAATGAATAATCAATAATGGGATCAAAGTATCCCAATATAGTTCTGAGGTTCAATACACAACAAGAAATGATGTAACACAGCAGGAATTGAAGTTTCCATGAGAACATAATGATGGCCTTCAAAGCTATGTCCCCTAATCTAGGCTTTCAAGTACTGCTACATAGAGTTTTGTTATCTACTATTAAGACAGTTTCAAGTACAGAAGTTTATTTCATGTACTTATCAAGGATTTATGTAATATTATCAAACATTATGCCTTTTCTGGATAAGGACTTAATGCCTGTTTTGATATCAGCAATTATAATGTCATGTCTCTCAGTTTGCCACATTGAGGGGGCTTCTTCTTTGTGATGAGGCTGAGAGCTGTGCCACTGGTATCTCAGATACCAGCAGGGTCACCTATGGTGGACTGGTTTCAGCTGAGCTTCCAGACTAAGATAGACTAGGGAGCAGGACCTGGCGAGCCACTCCTGAAACAACGAGTCATTGAAAACCCTATGTATAGCAAAGAAACACTGCCAGATATAGTGCAAGAAAATGAACCCCCCAGGCTGGAAGGCTCTCAAAAGACTACTGGGGAAGAGTTGCCTCCTCAAAATAGAGTCTACCTTGATGAAGGAAATGGAGTAAAGCCCCAGGGACCTCAATCTGCTGATGTGGCACAACTAAAATGAGGAGAAAAAAACTATAAACACCCATTAATAATTGGCAGATGGAATGTACATAGTATGAATCTAGTAAAATTACAAATCATTAAAAGAGAAATGGAACACATAAACATTGACATTCTAGGCATCAGTGAGCTAAAATGGATGGTATTGGCCATTTTGAGTCAGATAATCATATGGTCTACTATGCTGGGAATGACAAACTAAAGAGAAATGGGGTTGCATTCATCATCAAAAATGACAACTCAAAATCTGTCATGAATTACAATGTTGTCAGTGATAGAATAATATCCATACACCTAAAAGGAAGGCCAGTTAATATGACCATTATGCACCCACCACTAAGGCCACAAATGAAGAAAGGGAAGATTTCTACCAGCTTCTTCAATCTGAAATATAGATCAAACATGCAATCAGGATGTACTGGTAATCACTGGTGACTAAAATGCAAAGACTGGAAACAAAGAAGAAGGCTCAGTAGTTGGAAAATATGGTCCTGGTGACAGAAACGATGCGGGAGATTGCATGACAGAATTTTGTCAGACCAATGACCTTTTCATTGCAAATACATTTTTCACCAACATAAATGGCAACTATACACATGGACTTCACCAGATGGAACATACATGAACAAAATTGACTACATATGTGGAAAGAGTCAATGGAAAATCTCTATATCAAATGTCAGAACAAGACCAGGTGCTAACTGTGGATCAGACCACCAACTGCTCATATGCAAGTTCAAACTGAAGCTGAAGAAAATTAGAACAAGTGTAGGAGAGCCAAGGTATGAACTTGAGTATATCCCACCTAAGGTCAGAGACCACTTCAAGAATAGGTTTAATGCATTAGACACAAATGATAGGAGACCAGACGAGTTGTGGCATGACATCAAAGATATCATTCATGAGGAAAGCAAAAGGTTATTAAAAAGACAAGAGGAAAGAAAAGACCAAATTTCATGTTAAAAGAGACACTGGAATTTGCCCTTGAATGTCCAGCAGCTAAGGAAGACATGATGAAGGTAAGGATCTAAACAGAAGATTTCAAAAGGCAGCTCCAGAAAACAAAAACAAACATTATAATGAAATGTGCACTGAGTTAGAGGCAGAAAAACAAAAGGGAAGAACATGCTCTGTGTTTCTCAAGCTTAAGGAAATAAAGAAAAATTCAAGCCTCAAGTGATAATAGTGAAAGATCCTACAGGGAAAATAGTAAATGATGCAGGAAGCATCAAAAGAAGATGGCAAGAATACACAAAACTGTTATACAAAAAAATATTAGAAGATGACCAACCATTTCAAGAGGTTGCATGTGAAGAAGAACCAATGGTGTTGAAGGACAAAGTGGAAGCCATCTTGCAAGAACTGGTGAAACACTTGTTGTTGTTGTTGTTGTTGTTAGGTGCCGTCAAGTCAGTATCTGACTCATAGCGACCCTCGTTGGGTTTTCAATGGCTGAGTGCTTTGGGATTGCCTTGGGAGTGGATTGCCAGGCCCTTCTCGGTGAAACACTAGGCTCCAGGAATTGATGGAATACCAATAGAAATGTTTCAACAAACAGATGCAGCACCAGGGGTGTTAAAATGTTTATGCCAACAGATTTGGAAAATAGCTACCTGGCTAACTGACTGGAAGAGATCCATATTTGTGCCTATTCCCAAAAAAAGAGGATTCAACTGAATGTGCAAACTATTGGACAATATCATTAATATCACACACCAGCAAAATTCTACTAAAGATCATTCAGAAGCGACTGCAGCAGTATATAGACAGGGAATTACCGGAAAATCAAGCGGGATTCAGAAGAGGGCAGGGAACCAGGGACATCATTACTGATGTCAGGTGGATATTAGCTGAAAGCAGAGAATATCAGGAAGATGTCTATCTATGTTTTATTGACTATGAAAAAGGATTTGATTGTGTGGATCATAACAAATTATGGATAACATTCCTGAAAATGGGAATACCAGAACACCTAATTGTGCTCATGAGAAATCTGTACATGAACCAGGAGGCAGTTGTTCGAATAGAACAAGGAAACACTGAGTGGTTTAAAGTTGAGAAAGGTGTGCATCAGGGCTGTATACTTTCACCCTATCTCTTCAATTTGTACGCTGAGCAAATAATCCGAGAAGCTGGACTTTATGAGGAA
>VMDO01026257.1:0-27064 GCA_007922755.1 Pedetes capensis | reverse complement strand
TACTAACCAGGCCTGACCCTGCTTAGCTTCCAAGATCTGACTGGCTCGGATGCCACAGGGCTACAGCTGCAGGCTCTTACCACACAATAAATGACTAATAAATGCAGGAGGAGGGAAGAAAGCTGGGAACCTAGTCCTGAATATCAACAGGCTGCATCTACTGGGAACCCTTGGAAACTGCAATGTGGCTGCAGTTGGTTGTCAAGGGTGGAAGTCCCCAGTGAGTAATGTGTTTGTTTTCCTGTCCCTGTGTGTTCCCAAAGCCATCATAGCCTCAACCACAGCCAAGCCAGCAGCAGGTGGCCCCTCTCCTGCAGATTTCCTGGTCCTGAGACAGCCAGCTTGCTGGGGGTGGGGGGGACATCTTGTTTCTATCTCCCCATCCAAGGCTCTGTGCGTTGCTTCGATCAGGCCAAAGGTCAAGACAAAAGAGGTGCATATGACATCACCTTTAAGCTCCCGCTCAGAGCGGGGCTGGAAAGGTGGGGTGACAAAGCAAATGGCCACCCAACCTTCCGCCCTTGGCCACCCGTGAAGCACATGTCTCTCGGCACAAGTGTGTACATGGCATCCAAGTGACCTGGGCGCAGGTTAGGGCTCTCTCTCACAGGCACACACAGGGTCCCCAGGCAAGCGAGTGGAGAGCACAGTTCCTAGGGAGGCCGCCTTCAAGATGTGAGTCAAAGATGTAAGCTGGCATTTATTCTCTGTGGGGCTCTCCATGGGGGGGGAGGAGGAGGAGGAGGAGGAGGAGGAGGAGGAGGAGGAGGAGCTCCAAGCACACGAGGATGAAGGGCTTCCTTAGACGCCAAGATCAAAATCAGAGCCCCGACTTCGCTTCTGTTCTCGAGGCTGGAAACGTCTCTGAACTGGTGCGGTCGCAGCCCACACACTGAGGCTATTTGACAACTCGGGGCTTCACTTCTCAGGACACTGCCCTCCCAGAAGACCCTTCCCCGGAGACTCCTGGACTTTCCAGAGGACTCCTCTGCTGGGTTCTCACCTCGAGCAGCCACCCACAGGGACGCCTGTGGGAAACCAGTGGCTCTGCCACACTGTGGAAGAATCACCTCTGTGCCTTGCAGCCTCTGGCCCCCAAACAGCGCCTGCCATAGGTTTAAATGGCTGCACAGTGGCCATCTCTGTGACCCAGGCACAAGTCAGGGCCTCTCTCTCACTCCCACAGGCACACAGGAAACAGGCAGATGACCCTCCGCCACTGGCCGAGCCCCTTGTTGGTCAGGCACCCTGGAGAAGGGCCCCTGATCCCACAGAGCAGGGACTCACACTGCTGACCTCAGAGGACATCCACTCGGCCATTAGGTCACTCAGGTGACCGAGGGTCTCCTTCCCCTTTCTAGTAGTGCTGTTGTTCCTAAGTAAGGATGGCAGCAGAGCTCAGGGAAGTCCAGGGGCCGCCTGCCACGAGACTGTCTGTGATCCACTGCACACAAGGTCCTGCTCCTTCCCACCCCCCGCCTCTTTGCCCTCCCTCTCAGCACTGCGCCTGGCTCTGGGACTTGCCTTGGCCAATGGTGTGTCGGCCAGTGAGAGTCCAGCGGAAGGCTGAAGTGGCCCACTCCGTCAGGAGGGGCCTTGTTGGCGCCCTCGCCCTGTGTTCTCACCAAGACATTCCCCAGGCGCAAGTGCAGGTTCCAGAAGGAGATGAAAGGCGCATGGAGCGGAGCCAGGACACACCAGCCACTCCAGCTAAATGGGAGCCGCCAGCAGGTAGCCAAGCGGCTGTCAGGGAGGGAGTCAGGCAGCATCAGCAGCCTCCTTGGCCAACCACCCCACGTGAGCGGACACGAGACACTCGCCACCAAAGCCACTCAGAGTCTGCTGTCTCTTACCTGGCATGACTGAGGCCATGACTAAATGACACAATGGACACAGCTCTCCGTAAGATGCCAGCGGAGATACTGTGGACCTCCAGGGCCACTGTGGAGGCTCAGTGAGATGAACGAGTGGCCCCTCACTGCACTGTAGCCGGGTCCCAATGTCTTCATGAGAGGATCTGCAGTGGCTGCTGGGGTGTCTGGAGAGGTCTGAGGGCCCAGGCCACGTCCATGAAGACAGCATGGGTGGGGATGACCTGCCCACCCTCCTCCTGCTGTAGACCTAGAGGGTCCCGCAGCCCTCTGTCACTGTGCAGTCATGACTTGGAGGCACAGGCACAGCACTGAGGATCATGACAGCCCCTATATCCCAGCTCTAGACTTGCGGACTCAACAGCATGGCGCTATGGGTTTCTGGCCACATTTTTTTTTTTTTTTTGACGGTACTGGGGATTGAACCCAGGGCTTCACGCCTGAATGCTTTGCAAGTGCTGGACCACTGAGCTGCACCCCCAGCCCATGTTTTTTTTCTTTTTGAGACAGGGTCTCACTAAGTTACACCGACTGCCTCTGGTCTAGAACCTGTGATCCTCCCGCCTCTGCCTCCTGAGTCACTGGCATTATAGGCATGCACCACTGTGCCCGGCTCTGGCCACATCTTAAAGCTCACTGCCCCCACACTTTAAAATTGTTCTTCCAGTTTGGGCCTGCTCAGAGGATCAATGACAAAATGAACTTGAACTGCCAGCAAGAAGCAGACTGCTGTACAAAATGACCATCACCATCCGCCTCGCACCATGGCAATCAACCTCACTATCCCAACGAATGGGAAATAGTAATACTGACTAGTTGTTGTTAAGTGCCATCAAGTCTGTATCTAACTCACAGCAACCCTATGTACAACAGGCAAAACACTATTGTCAGTGCTTTTTTGCTGTTCATAGGGTTTTCAATGGTGGATTGATTTTTGGGAGCGGGTTGCTGGGTCCTTCTCCCAAGCCTACAGTATCTGGTGTTCCCAGGCGGTCTCCCATCCAATTATTAATCAGGCCCGACCCTGCTTAGCTTCAGAGATCTGATGGGATCAGACACCACAGGGCTACAGCTGCAGGGGAGAAACGGGCAGCAAGGCAGTGATGTATCTGTGTTCACAACCAAACCGCAACACTTCGATTCTGGATTGGCTTTGAGCTGTGCGACACAGGAAGTTTCTTAACATCTCTGCACTTTTGTTTGCTCATATATAAAATGGAGATAATAATGTTATCAAACTCATTGTGAAGATTAAATGCATCAATACACCTAAAGCAATTATGTGAATCAAAACACATAAAGCAGTGTTTGGCACATAATAGATGCTCAGTGTTAGCTGATGCTGTTTGTTACCTCTGTTATTATTATTATTTGATACACATATGTGTTGAGGAGTATTTTCTGCTGTTGTACATATGGGTCATTATGAGGTGGACCCAACATGATGGCACCTAACAACAAATGTTGAATAATGGAGACAGGAGAAGAACTGATGCTTTAGAATTATGGTGCTGGAGACAAATATTGAATATATCATGGACTGCCCAAAGAACCAACAGTTCCATCCTGGAGGAAGTGCAACCAGAGTACTCCTTGGAAGCAAGGATGGCTAGACGGCATCTTACATATTTTAGATGTGCTGTCAGGAGAGACCAATTCCTGGAGAAGGACATGTTTGGGAGCATGGTAGGTCAATGAAAAAAGGAAGACCCTCAGCAAGACAGACTGACACAGTGACTGCAACAATGGACTTAAACATTAAAAAGATCATGTACCTGGCACAGAGTCAGGAGGTGTTTCATTGTATTGTACATAGGGTTGCTGAGTTGGACCTGGCTCAATGACACCTAACAACGACAACAATACACACACACACACACACACACACCCCGCAGGCAGTTAAACTATATCAACTCTTCTAATCTTATCCAAAACTTCTGAGTTTTAACTACTTAAGTCAGTTTTACATACTCAGAACAAACTCAGTTTTACAAACTCAGTTTTATAAACTCAGTTCTGAGTTTTACAAACTCAGAAAGGCCAAGGGCCCTACCTAGTATGGAGGTTAATGCTTTGTCCACATGCAGGAAGCCAGACCTATGTAACGTGCCCGCCATCACAAGGCCCAGAAATGCGCCTGAGCCCTGCCCCACCTCACACCTGTACCCAGGGGACAGGCTGATAACCTTGCTGCAGCTCCTGGGTCACTTCTACAGTACCTGGGCTGCTTTCTGCAGCTTTGGTGTCCCACAATGCGCTTGGCTGGAAGGGCGGTCTGTCCCTGCACACATCAAAGGCTTCGCTGGCAGCAGAGCCAGGTGTCCCTCCCCAGCCAGCCACCAGCCACCGGTCACACAGCCCAGCAGATTCACAAGGAGGAGGTGCCAGCCTCCTAACGGCTCCGGTGTTATGCAACCCTTGCCATGGGCTCCGCCCCGGAGGAGCCCAGGTGAGCCAACTGCAGGTGTGCCAGGCAGGGGCTGACATCCAAGCTGCTCCTGGACCAACGGGGGCTGGCATGTCACTAGCAACAAAAGCGGTCCAGGGCACTTCACCTGTGCCTGTGACGAAAGTGTTCAGAAAGGCTTTGTGGGGAAGGCACTGCCTCGAATGCAGAATGGGGGCCCCTGTTTCCACGAGGCCACGTTCCCACACTGAATGCCTGCTCCAGGGCAGAGGGGGGCTGGGACCGAGAGAGTCAAAGATAATCTGACGTGTACTGGCCTTGTGACCTGTTAGAGAGGGGCCACGTGGAAAGACATGGCGAATGCCACCACGGGCTTTGAGCAAAAAACAGGACCAAAAAGGACGGGGATATAACTTTACACGTTCATTCACTCCGTTACTCGTCACAGGACACCCACCTTGCAGCAGGCACGGGGAGGGGAGTCCTCTGGGACCCACAAAGGCCTTCGTGGGGAGGTTCTGGGGATTGGCTGACATCGCTTCCCAGGGCTTGCACCCCATCTGCAAAGCAGATGGAGCCCATTCACGTCAGCACATGCCATGTGGCCTTTGCGTTCTCCCTGTAGAAAAATCTCCTAACAGGAAAAATATTCACCTTCGGTTAAATGGCAAAATCAGTTACTATAACCATAGGCCCACTCTTTACTTTCTCTCAAATATATGTATATTCAAGAATATACATGGAAAGACAAGTGCTGTGGTGCACAGCTGTAATCCCAGCTACTAGGGAGGCTAAGGCAGGAGGATCAGAAGTTTGGGGCCAAAGGCAACCTGTGCAACTTAATGAGACATGTCTCAAGATTTAAAAAAGGGGGGCTGGGGAGCAGCTCAATGGTGGAACGCTTGCCTTGCAGCCATGAAGCTCTGGATTCAATGTCTCAGTACTGGAAAAAAGAAAGAAAGAAAGAAAGAAAGAAAGAAAGAAAGAAAGAAAGAAAGAGAGAGAGAGAGAGAGAGAGAGAAACAAAGAGGGAGGGAGGGAGAAAAGAAGGGAGGGAGGGAAGGAAGGAAAGGAATATATATATATATATATACATGTATATGACATGTATATATATATATGACATGTATATTATGAAATGAAATCTATGCAATGCATTAAATATGTGCATGCATAAGTATGGATGGTAATAAACACACGCATGATTATCTCTATGGCTTCTGGACTGCTGTTCCAGTATAGGCACACACACGTATGCATTTGTGAGCCCCAACTATATGGCTGTAAGTGGCAGTAGAATAGCAAATATTTTTAGTTTTCCCTTTGCATATCTGAATATCCTAAATTGTATGGTAAGCATGTACTACTTTTAAAATGAAACAGTAAGAACAGAAACCCTCTTTCCTGTGCGTCTGTAACTGGGGACAGTGGCCAGCAGCCAGGTGACTGGGGACGAAGCCCAGCTGGACCCCCTCCTGCCTCCAACTCTTCCCGGTGCTCAGGTGCTGCTCAACGCGTAGGCTGACGATCTCCTGGGTAGCACCGTCCTCCCAGCTGCCATCATGGGACACTTACAGTGTGGGAACCCACAGTTCGTCCTCAGCCCTCACTGGACGCCCGTGAATTGGGACTTCTATTCCCCTCACAGAAGAGGAAACTGAGGCACAAAGGGCTTCGGTCCCATGCCATGGCTGGCAGAGTGGGGAAGTCAGTACTAGTCTGGAACCCGCGCCCCCTCCCTCTGCTGCACACCGCTTCTCTTTGGAGGGCTCTGAACCCAGCCAGGCGGCCCCTGCTGCCAGGCCTCCTGTGTGGGGATCCAGGCTGGGGGCTGCACAGCCTGGGAGAGAGCAGAGGCCTTCCCCATGGGGGACAGAGAGGCCTGAGAAAGGCCTCTGGGCTGTGGGAACCACCCCAGCCGGCGGCCCTGGACGGCACGTCCACGCCAGCCAAGGCGAGCATCCGGGCATTTCTGTCCCCGTGTGAATGGGTCTCGGAGCAGCCAGGTCCGGGGAGCCAGCAAGGCGGGAAGCTGCCGCCAGGGCCCTGGCACCAGCACCCCGCCTTGCACGCTTGGCCAGCTCGGTTGGCTGCCTGTCAAGGCTTCAAAGGGGTGAGCGAAGCCGGCTGGGGGACCAGGCTGGACAGGTCTGCCCGAACAAAAGGAGGCTGTTGTGGGCCGAGCTGGCGGGAGCCTGTGGCGGGACGCAGGGCGGGAAGAAGGGGGCGCAGAGGGAGGGCGGAGGGGAGAAGGCAAGGTGCAGTCAGCCCTGGGCAGCCTGCGCCCACAGGAGGGAGACAGAATACCAGCTGGAGACCACAGAGGGGAAACTGAGGCCCAAGAGGCCTGGCGGGAGGCAGCCAGCAGAGAGCAAATCTTTGTGTCCGTGAGGCGTCGCAGGGATGCAGCTGGGTGTCCATGCGTTTCAGATTCACTCTCGTACCTCCCCTTTCACCCCATATACCCTGCCTGAGTCAGACACTCCGGAGCGCCGGGGGCTCAGCTGAGAGCCAGACAGCAGCCCCAGACAGGACGGCTCACGTGTGGGCATCGCCCTCAGGGTCCCCCAAGGGGAAGGCAGGGATGAGTCTGGTCCCATGGCCCAGGAGCGACACATCGCCAGCTTGACCCTGGGCACGTGGCTTCACCCCTGCAGCCTGGTGTCCACGAAGAGTCACAACCTGGAGCTCCTGTCCCGAGCCAAATGCTCTTCGAACTGCCTCCTGCCAGCTCCCTAGGGAACGCCGCCACGTGCAAGGGGAGGTCTGTGCTCTACAGACAGAAGAGCGAAGCTCTTCACACGGGGCCTGACCCACCCAAGGGGGGCCACTGCCATTGCTACACAAGTCACAACAAGGGGAGCAGGCATAGCCAGGTGCGTTGGTGCACGTGCGTAATCCCGGCGGCTCAGGAGGCAGAGGCAGGAGGATCACAAGTTCGAGACCCAGAGGCAGTCTGCATAACTTAGAGAGACCCTGCCTCAAAAAGTAAAAAAATGGGCTGGGGGTGCAGCTCAGTGGTCCAGCACTTGCAAAGCATGCAAGCGCAAGGCCCTGGGTTCAACTCCCAGTACTGCAAAAAAAAAAGAGGGGGGGAGGAGCGGGAAGCAGGCATTAAGGGGCACAGCGATGACAAGCAGCTGGCTGGGGTCCCCACACGCAGGGCAGGAACCCAGATCCAAGGATCTCAGAGCCTATAGGTGTCCCCACCTATAACCCAGCTCCAGACACAAGGCAACAAGCTGGCTCCTGCCTCTGGGGTCCCTAAGTTCTTCTTGGAAATGAGAGCCACCTCAGCGGAACTCAGAGGACCACGCAAGGTCACAACAGGTAGCGATGGAGAGCTGAAAGGGATGAGAGAAGGCAGAGGGACAAAGAGAGGTGAGGACAAGCAGGAAGCCCGAGAGCGCAGGCCTGGATGGGAGGCGCTCAGATTCCGCTCTGAGCCCTGCTGTGCCCTGGGTGCACCTTCCAGTCTGGTAAGTGAGCAGCCTGGGCAGAGGACTTTTGTGGCCCTTCTCTCCACGCTGCAGCCCCATGATCTAGGGAAGGGAGGTGGGAGGCCCGAGGGGAAGGCTGAAGCTGGGATTTCCCGGGCCCTGAAACAGAACCAGTGGAGTATTGGCAGCTCTGGGGGATCCACCCCAGCCCGGGAGGTCCGGCGCCCCTTCAACTCTCCCGCACGCCCTGCCACACCTGGCCTCCAAAGGAGGCCCAGGCTACTCAGAGATGAGGGACGGCAGAGGTGGAAGCAAAGAGGCCCAAGTCCATCCTCTGTCCCCAGCCTGATGTGTGACTGGGAACAGCCCAGTCACCTCTGTGAGCCTTTTGGGGGGAATAACCCCTGCCTCCTGTAGGGTCTAAGACACAGGACAGCAGAGCCCAAAACTGCAGCCCTTCTCCAGCACCAGCCTAGCCCCCTGGGTAGAAGCCCCAGGTCTTCCTGAATGCCCATTGACACAAGAGAGACTCAGGAAGGAGGCTGCGGCGTGAGGAGGGAGCCCTGGGCTCCCTGTCTCTGCTCTGGTGCTTACTGTGAGGCACCGAGTGAGTGGCTCCAGCTCTCTGGGCCTCAGCTGTCCCCATCTGTCAAATGGGCTTCTAAGAGCACTCTTGAAATTCAGGATACCCGTGTCTTCGTGTGTGGCAGTGCTCTGCCAAGCATAGAGCTGTCAGCACGTTCAGGACTGCCATGTCCTGTCCCATCAAGGCAGAAAGGGCCTCACAACCTGTCCTTTGCCTGGCTCTAACTGGAGGCGTGCTGTGTTGAGGTTCTGAATTAATTTAAATCATTTCTAACGTTTAATCAGGACTGGGATTTAGCTCAGTTGATAGAGCACTGCTCTACAGTCTCTGAGGTCCCGAGTTCAATTCCCAGCACTGCAAAATGGGAGAAGGACCTGGCAATCTACTCCCAAGGCAATCCGAAACAGCCATTGAAAACCCTATGAGGGTCGCTATGAGTCAGAAGCGACTTGATGGCACCTAACAACAATAACATTGTTTAATCAAGGAAGAAGGACACAGCAGCCCACTCCCAAAAGTCAATCCACCATCAAAAGCCCTATGAATAGCATAGAAGCATTGACAATAATGTTTCCCCTGCTGCACGTAAAGTCGCTATGAGTTGGATATCTACTCGATGGCACCTAACAACCACAACATCTAATCAATAGTATGCAGTATGGTACTGAGGCGCTCCTTAGGATTGTAGAAAGTACTTTTGACATGCGCCAAACACTCAGGAAGTTGTGCAAGATGAGACACTTGGAGAAGCGTATAGGGGATGCCCCGGGGGCTGAAGGGTCCCGATTCAGAGCTCGTGGGTGGGTACCTCACCACTGTCTGTCCCTGCACATTAGCCAGGCCTCCCACCTTCCTCCCCGGGTCACCTTAGGAAGTTGTAGGATTATTATCTGCCGGTCAGGTAGCAGAGAGAGGGAGGTAAAGAGAGGGTGAGACAGCACCTCAGAAAAAGTGCCTGCCCCAGCAGCTGGCCCCCAGGCGCAGGTATGCCCAGGGCCCAAGGGAAAGCATCCTGCTTCCTTGCCCCAACCGGCTGAGCAAACACAAAGGGTGGCAGGTGCCCAGGGCTGCCAGCCAAGAGGGCTCCTATCCAGCCAGTGCCAGAGCGGAAGCCCAAGAACGCCTGTGGCAATGGCCCAGCCCCTCGAGCAGGCAGGAAAGAGGGGTCAGTGGCAGGGGGCGGGAATGGGGGAGGCCCTGCTCAGCTTCCTTGGAGGGCTGGCTGGACACGTCCCCCTGCAGCTGGCCAGCCCTCGCACCTCTGAACACACAGCCTCCCCACCTGCCAAAGTTCCCCGCAGGGGAGGATCACAAGCTCGAGACCAGAGGCAGTCTGAGCAATACAGTGAGACCCTGTCTCAAAAAGTTAAAAAAAAAAAATGAGCTAGGGGTACAGCTCAGTGGTCCAGCACTTGCAGAGCCTGCAAGCACGAGGACCTGGGTTCAACCCCCAGTACAGAAAAAAAAAAAAAAAAAGTTCCCTGCAGGAACCGTGGGAACCCATGGCAGCTGAGGTGTTGGACCGAGATCTCCTGAGGCTGTGTCACTCACGTGGATGGAAGCCCATAAGCTGATAATGCCATCGTGGAAAACTTATCCAGGCGTTTCACTGATGCCCACTGACCCGTGGGTCTCCACCGTCCCATCAAGCATGCTTGGTATCCGGGCCTCACTGACTGCTGTGAGCCCTGGGCAGGTCACACCTCAGCCGGGTGGAATTCCTTGGTGGGTAAAAAGCAGAGTTTGGCCTGGATGCCTGTCATGGTCCCTGTAGATGGGGATGGGCTTAAAAGAGGCTGCGCTTTGCTGCTAGGTAGCCTTGGACCTCACGGTTTGTGTGGCCACTCAGTCTTAGGTGTGCGCCCCTGGTCATTTCTTTGATGCCTCTGTGCTGAGTTTCTTCCTCTTCAAAACTCGGGAGAGCAGTTCCTCCCTGCGGAGTCAAATGAGGACAGACAGAAGTGCCTGGTACACAGCAAGAGCCTCAGATACAGGCACAGTTATTTCTCTGTCTGCCCCATGCCACATTCACAAACTTACAGCTGCATCAAATTATTTCCCTTATTTTCCCGTGGCAAACGTAAGAATGCTCTGGGACTAGGGACCAGAAGTACTCGGTGAGCAAAGTGATACTTACTGACCTCTTAGCTTTGTACATAAAACTAGGACTTAGCTACTCTTTCTCGCTCTCTGGCCAGCGAATGGCATCTCTGCCCTTCCAGGATACCAAATGAACAGGGAAAGAGTGGTGATCTTGATTACAGATGTTCTGAGCTGAGAGAACAGGTGATATGCCAGACGATATTCAGAGGGGTTCTCTAATTCATTCTCATGAGATCCATCATTCACTCATTCAGCAAGGATTTCATGGGCCAGACGACGCATGTGGTACTGTCCAGCTGCTGCCCTTGCAGAATTCAAATCCATCCAACAGTTATTACTGATATTCCCATTATATCGATCGCCAAAACAACAAAATCTCAGTAGCATAAAGACCAGGTAAATGTCCACACATCTAGGTGGTCAGGCAGACAGCGTGGATGGCCTTTGCTGAGCTCACTCAGAGGCCTAGAAGTTGGCTGGCTGTTGACTGGTCTAGGCTCGTCTCAATTAGAATGATTAGACAGAGCACCCTGGCTATGTTTTATGTATCCACCACCCTTCTAGAACGAAAGAGCTATCCCAGACACACCCCTTTCTTAGTGATGGTGGACATTCAACAGTCAAACCAAAACCACTTTCTCAAGGCTCAACAGGCAACATATCTGCTAATAGCTCATTAAAATCAATCATATGGTGGGGGGTGGTCAGGAGAGAGTAAGGGCAAAGTGAACAGAGCAATGTGCAATGAAAGGCATGGGTGGTAATGTCAAAATGAGACCCATTAAGTTGTACATTAAAAATTACCACTAAAAAAGTAAAAATATAAAATAATCTCAATTACATGACCAGCCTGAATAAGATACAGGAAAGAGTGCAGTATTGGGGCCATTTCTGTAACCAACTCGCCATATCATTTTACAAATGGAAAAAAGGAGACTGCATAAAATCATGGCACTGAAAAAGTAACAGAACTAAGTGTCTGAGTCAGGATTTGAACTGTGGTATTTTTGGTTTGATTTTTTTTGTTTGTTGGTTGGTTGGTTTGCTTTGATATTAGAGATTAAACCTAGGGCCTTGCATATACTGAGTACTTAGCACTGAGCTGTGCTTCCAACGCTGTTTGAACTGTGCCAAGCCCTGCGCCACTTTTGCATGGCACAGCCGCAAAGCAGAGGCAGCAACATCTCCGACCACCAAGACCCTGAACTTCATAGTAGGCTTGAGCTCTGCTAGGGAACGCTTTGGTGCATTTTAGGTACGGATGGCATGAGTGACAGGTAGCCAGGGAAATACCCACCTGGCCCAGGTAGAGAGCTCCGGCCATCCAAAGCTCTGCACTCCTTAATTGCGAATGGAAGCAAATAGTGCTGCGCTAAAGAGCTGGAACTGGCCAGCCGCCCCGTCTGGGAGAGTGCGGGTGAATTAAGCAGTTCCACAGAGAGGAATGCAAACTTCCTTGTATTTCCAAGCTCCATAAACTCAGGGTAAAGTTCAAGCAAAGCCTGCGCGTTAATTGATCCACTCCCACCCGCTGCCCGCCCCCGAATGTCCTGGTTTTCCTGGGGATAAGCAGAGCACGGCACGTAGTAAACACCTCGCACGCTGTGCCGGGCTGCTGGGCTGAGACGGGGAAGGACGGGCCAGACGGGGCTCAGAGCTGACACCCAGCTTGACGGTTCTGGGCTGGAGCCCAGGCGCAGGCGCCCTCCACAAAACCTCCCCATGACTCCCATACAGGTATTTCTCGGGTCACATTTTGAAGTCTTTTCCCCAAGACAGAGGGAAGAATCTAGCTGTCCAATCACTCCATGCCCCTCAGAGATCAAACGCACCCGAGGCTGTGAAGAATCGCCATTCCCATGGGGAAGAAGGATACAAATAAGTGTGCGGGCACGCCTATGCACACACGCTCACACGGGAAAAGAGAAGCTCGTTAAAAACAGGAGCAACCGACCACTGCACACTCCACACCAAGCACTCCCTTCAGCCCTGTGCACACCCAACCTCATCTGACCCTCGAGGTACCTCTGGGAGGCAGGGGAGAAGTTTATGGGCCTTTTCCGGGTGAGAAATGTAAGGCGCGGAGAAGTCGGAGCGTAGCAAAGTCTGCAGCTAACAAGCTGTGGGTCCACATGAATTTACACACATCCTGACCCCAGGCGGAAGGACCTTATGTGGAAGTATTAACCCTGCATGCAGTGGTGCCTGCCACAGGAAACTGGACCCTGTCCCAATGTCCTAAAAAAAGAAGAGTCAAGTTCTTCAATTAGTGCTCAGCCGCTGTAACTCGAGGCAAAGCTGGGAACTCACTGTACCTATTTGCTCTGATGCCTTTTTAGTGGGAAACAGCAGCCATCTTCCTGTGGGCTCTTGTGTGTACCCAGGTAAGGAACCTGCCTTCCTGCAGTCCCCACAGACCTTGCTAGGCTGACTTCCTCCCCTTGTGACCAGGGATGGAAAGAGCCTCAGAGAGGTTAAGAAACTTGCCCATGGGCACACAGCCCAGTCTGAAGCCCAGCCAGGTACTTGAACTTTAGCCTTGTCTAATGCAGAGCTGGTGCTCTCTCCTCCTCTAAAGTATAATTCATGCCCTCATGACAAAAAAGCAGTGGACACCCAGGCTGAAAACTGATGACCATCTACATAAGGAGAAGGACCTTCCTGTGTAATTACTACAAGTAACGCAGCGAGGGGAGGCGCACAGGATCGGGAATGGGGACAATACGGCTTCCCAGCAGAGGGGGTGTCTGGGGCCAAGGACACGGCGTGCTTTCTAAGCACAGCCCACGGCAGGGAAGCCCGCCTGCCGCCCTGGGTGTCCAGGGACGTGGCTTCTGCGCGCTGGGTCAGACCTCCAGCCAGCAGCCTCAAGGCAGACTCCTTGGCAAGCTTCCCCTCGATGTAATACGGAAAGATCTTTTCCCCTCCCGACTCCTCGTCTCCTCAGCTTGGAAAACTGGAAGGCAGAAAATGGGCCTCCCTGATGCAGCCGAGGCTAAAAACTCACCAGTGGAAAACCCACAGACCAAAATTAACACCGCAGAGGGGACATCAGAATTTCCAGTTCAGGGCTGCGCAGATCCCAAGGTGGACTGCCAGGGTCCCTCTGGTGTGGGAGGCGCAGCACCGGCAGCAGGAGGGGGCTGGGCAGGAAGAGGCTCCCGTGTGGGAGGAGGGTGCACCAGCCTGACTCAAGCAGATCTGGGCCACTCAGTGGGATTCATGGGACTGCAACTCTGGACTTGGTCATTGCGCCTGGAGATGGAATCATCCCTGCCCGCCCACCCCACTCTCTGCCTACCATCCCCCATCCCTGCAATTATCCAACATAAGAACAAAGGCAAAGACCTTCAGGCCCTGTGCAGACACGTCTGTGGCTGTGAGGTGCCATCAACTTGGGTCCTGCTCATAATAACCCTCATAGGGTTTTCATTGGCTGATTGTTTCGAGATTGCTGTGGAAGTGGACACGTAAGGTGTGCACATGTAAGGTGTTAAAAATAGTAACAACAGTGTGTGTGTGGGGGGGTGCAGTGGCACATGCCTTTAATCCCAGCAACTCTAAGCGTAAGGATCACAAGTTAGAGGCCAGAGACACCCTGCATAACTTAGCGAGACCCTGTCTCAAAATATAAAGTAAGAAATGGGCTAGGGGTAAGGCTCAGTGGTTGAACATTTGCAAAAAGCATGTTGTGGGGCCCTGGATTCAGCTCCCTAGTACTGCAAAAAATAAATAAAATAAAATAAAACAAAACAACAATAGGCTGCTGTGATCATGACTTCCTAACTTTCACCCAGGACACGGGGTTTCCTTCCTCGGTGAAATGGATCAACATGGCAGCAGCAGAGAGAGGGGTGCAGCTCAGCAGGTACCTGGGCCCAGGCTCTAGAGCCAGACTGTCTGGGTTGGGATTTAGGCTCTCCTGCTAACTAGCTGTGAAAACTTGGGTAAATCACTTATGTTCGTCGCTATCCCTGTGACAAAATACCTAAGGAGGTCAACTGAAAGGAGGAGAGTTTACTTTGGCTTGCAACTGCAGATGGCCACCTGGCAGAGCGTCACGGTGGAAACATGCCTGGGGCAGCCACTCAACTCGTGCAGGGAGAAGCAAAGAGGAGAGAGAGAGGATGGGGCTAGAGACAAAATATCCCCTTCAGGGGACACCCCCACAATCTACTTCCTCCAGCCACGGCCCACTTCCCACTACCCAACAAGCTATGAATCCATCAGTGGATTAACTGCCCCTCCACGCCAGGGATCGGAAGCCTCAAGATCCAGTCACCTCCCAAAGACCGGTCCTCTGAGCCCAGCTCCCTTGGGGACCAAGCCTTCAACACCTGAGATTTTGGGGGACATTTCTGATCCAAGCCACAACATCACATACCCTCTCTGTGCCCCATCTTCCTCATCCATGAACTGCGGATACTAATAGTCTAACTTCCGAGCACCATTGGAAGAATGGAATGTGCTGCTCCGTCGTGATCTCGGTGCTCAACGTGTTGTACTTATTATCCTAACAGTAACAGAACAGCACTTCTCTGCTGAATACAGTAAAACATTTGCCAGTGTCTGCAGCATCTGCAAACTCAGGGTAAGCAGCCCTTACACACGGAAATGCTGTCACAAGAAGGCTGTGCTAAAAATACCGCCATCTTTCAGGTCCTTAGAGGCATCCATTTTAAAGTAGGGCGAAAGGAGTCCACTAAACATCCGTTTAAGAGCGATTTTAATGAGCGGCTGGAGGCACTGGGCCTAATATGGCGAAGCGGCCTTCACTGTCCCGTTGCCTTTCTCCGTCATGGCGGATGCCCCGGCAGGCACACGCGCCCAGAGCATGCGCATTGGTACAGCCGTGGCACTGTACTGGGCATCAGGCGCAGGAGGCTGGAGGCCCCTCTCGGGGCAGGGTGTGATGAGGCCATGGGTCTGGGGGATCATCCGTCTAAACAGCAGCACCTGGTGGGTCCTGAGACCATCACAGGGCCCTGAAGGAGGCGGAGCAAAGAGCCCTGTGGCTGGGAGGGCCTGGGCAAGCAAGGGACAGTGGAAGAACGAGCGGACACGCACCAGGGCTGCCCCTCGCTCTGTGCGCGACCGGTGCCTCTCATCTCTACGCCTGTGGCGCTGAGCCATGAGCGAGGTGCTGGGCTGGGGAGACTTGGAGGCTACGCTTTTTCTGTGTGTGTGGTACCAGGGACTGAACGCAGGGCCTCACATATCCTTTGCAAGTGCTCTACTACTGAGCCGCACCCCCGGGACCCCCTCACTATTTACTTCTTGAGAGATGGTCTTGTGAAGTTACGCAGGTTGCCTCTGGCCTTGAACTTGCAATCCTCCTGAGTCTCTGGAATTACCCATGTGCGCCAGCCACAGGCGCCCTCACAACAGAAGGTGTTTGAGAACACAGGGTCAGCAACAGACGCGGAGGCAACACGCCCATCCCACGTAAAGAGGACGTAAAGAGGACGCTCCAGGCTGCGGGGCTCCTTGATCTGGATTCAGTGGGAAGAGGAAAACCCCAGGCTGCCGTGGCTGGGGCACGATGTTGTAAGCAGGGCTGCCCTTTAGGAACATGCTCTGAACAGTGTGGGGGGTGTGGGGGAGAGGGCGGGCCTGGAGCTGTGGACCCCTAAGGCAGCTCCTGAAGCACCCCAGGGGGCCTAGTCATAGCCATAAAATCCAAAGGGTGACTGTTACAAACAGGGAGAGACAGTGTTTGGACAGTGGTGCAATCTGACATTCTGACATTTGGGGGGAAGCTGGGCTGGGACGGGTGAAAGCATGCCAAGGGATGGGAGGGTCCCCAGGGAAGGAAGAAGACAGGAGCCCAGGATCTGTGTCCTCAGCCACTCAGATCCTGAATCCATACGCTACCGCTGCCCTAGCCAATCTACACAAACTCAGCAGCTTAAAAGAACACACACATAATTCTCTTACAGTCCCGCAGGTCAGAATATGGGTTGGCTTAGCTTTTGTCTCTGTCTGGGATGTGAAGCATGGGCTGGCTGGGCTTCTAAGGGAAGGTTTGGGGAAGGGTCCTCTTCCGAGGGAATCCGGGTCCTTGCAGCTGCAGGATGGAGGCCACGCTTTCTTTGCTGAGTGTGGACTGGTGGGACCTTCACGTGGCACGCCCAACCGAGGTGCATCAAATCTTCACCACACTTGGCACTGCTCGGATCCCACCCAGAAAGTTCATTGCTTTTGAACATCTAAGAGATGAGAGTGGGCCACCTGGTTATTTTAGGATGACTGCCTTATTAAGTCAGATCTCGGAAGCTAAGCAGGGATGGGCCTGGTTAGTACTTGGATGGGAAACGCCAGGGAACACCAGATGTTGCAGGCTTAGGAGACAGACCTGGCAACCCACTCCCAAAAAATCAATCTGCCATTGGAAACCCTATGAACAGCAGAGAAGCACTGACAATAATGTTTCACCTGTTGTACTCAGGGTCGCTATGAGTCAGATACCGACTTGATGGCACCTAAAAACAACAAAGCCTTATTAAGGATGATTAGTAAGCTTAATAACATGCAGAGTCGCTTTTATCATGCAAAGTAACACCTTCACAGGTACATCACTAGGGATTAGGGACAACACCTTTGGGGACCATTATGTCTCCAGAGCTTCTCTGCTTGTGGACAAGAAACAGGTGACCGGCAGACAGTGCCACCAAAGAGAAGCCTGGGATCTAAGGAATTGTGGAGAGAGGCTTTGAGGGGGCTTGGAGAAGGAGGGAGGACTAGGAAAAGGGTGTCCCAAGGAGAGTGACAGTCTCTCAAGGGATCTGTAAATGAGCAGCAGCGAGGGGAGGGGCCCCCAGGTGACTTGACTTGGGTACAAGTCAGAAGAAGGTAGAAGCCAGAGTAACCTCCCAGGAAAGGCCAGATGTGACCAATCTCACAGGGGCCAGCCTCCAGAACACCAAGATCCACCCCCACTCACCCCTCTCCTGGGAGGTCAATTCTGCCCTCTCAAGAACATTCCAGAAGCAAGATGGCGCGTGTTCACAGGGACCTCATCACACAAGGGGAAGCAGCCAATTGGACCTGCTTGCACCAGAGTGGAAGATGTCGGTGAAAATGGCACACTGACCCGTACACTGATGGGTTTTCAATTACTCAAATGAAAAAAAATAGTGAGCCTGTACAGGTTTGCAAAATCCAATTGTTAAATGTTCAAGAATGCTGACTTTTATAACTTGGGTAGTCTCAAATTGGCCATGGTGGGATTTCACTATAAGCACTAACAAACCTCCAAGCCTCTCCTGAGGGACTTCACAGTATACACTTGGGTTTGCATAAATTGCCAAACTAGCCACACACACCCGTAATCTCAGTGACTCGGGAGGCAGAGGCAGGAGGATCGCAAGTTCAAGACCAGAGGCAGTCTGCATAATTTACCGAGACCCTGTCTCAAAAAGTAAAAAAGAGCTGTGGGTGCAGCTCAGTGGTCCAGCACTTGCAAAGCCTATAAGTGCAAGGTCCAGGGTTCAACCCCCAGTACCACAAAAAAAAAAAAAAAAAAAAATTGCGAAACTGCTAACAGAGATTATGTTGAGAAGGGACAGGGTGGGATTCAACCTGGTGTTAGTTATCCTCCTCTATTAGTTTTTTAAATTGGTGTAGTTCTGGGAATGTTTAATATTTAATTATCTTAAGTTAATTAATTTAAATCATTATCTTCCACATATAAAAAGTAGCAGAAATAAAATAAGCCCTCCCTGCTGTACTGTCCCATTTTCTGGGCTTGCTTCCTGGGAGGCAGCAGCGGCATTCTGCATACTGTGGCTGCCTCCAGCTGCTGCCAACTCTGACATGGAAACGCTGCTGGAAATGCTGAGGGATAGGGCCACTCAGCACTGACCACACTGCTGAACTAGGCAGCCCAGTCCAGCAGCACAATACCCCCAACCCCCAGGGATGGGCACACCTCCACTGGAAGAGTTTCCTCAGCATGGACTGAGCCACACACCTCAGGGCCCATCTGCTGTGATCATCATGAATCAAACTAGCTGTCAAGGAACAAGGAGCACTAGCTTCTCCAGGGCCAGCCCTGCCCTCCCGCTGTCAGATCCGGGGAATTTGAAGTGGGAAGGAAAAAAGCTGTGGACTTCACCGAGCAGCACTAACTGCCGGTCCTAAGAATGTGAGGCTTCCTCATATGTAATGCTCTCCATGACCTGCTCCTCCCAGGGCACAGAGCTTGGTGTCAGAATGGAGGCTCCTGCCCAGGAGGCTGGCTGGCCACCAGATCAGACCAGCAGGGGCTCCCCAAGAAGACACTCCCTTTTTTACTCCCGCTTCTGCTGCTCTCACCACCTGGAGCAATGACTTTTCCCCCTGGAACATTCTGATACCTGCTGTTTTTGTTGTCGAGTCAGTATCCAACTCATAGCGACCCTACATACAACAAGCAAAACAGTACTGTCAGTGATTCTTTCAATGGCAGATTGATTTTTGGGAGTGGGTTGCTGGGTCCTTCTCCCAAGCCTACAGTATCTGGTGTTCTCAGATGGTCTCCCATCCAAGCACTAACCAGGTCCGACCCTGCTTAGCTTCTGCGATCTGATGGACCAGATGCCAAAGTGCTATGGGTGCAGGCTAATGATACCTCCCACCCGGCATTTCCCAGGCCTCCCCGCCTCTGTGACAGGGGCATGCAGAACGTCACTGTACATGGCAGTGATGATGTCATACCCATAGTAATGAAGGTACCATTACATGAAGTGAGGAAGATGCCCTGACATGCAGTGGGGATGTGGATCAGCCAGGGGGTTCCAGGAGCCTGATAGTAGGAACAGAGACAGCCGCCCCTGAGCGCCTCTGCAGAGCCCGGGTGCCTGGCATAGGACAGTTAATCATGAGGTGGCTGCTGACCTTTTACAGCATCTTTTTTTTTCCTTTTCACATCATTTTCCTATTTAAACAATTTGTATCCTGTCTGCTTATCATCATGTAGCCATCTTAAACCATCATTTTCATGTTTAAAGGGCTGGTGAATGAATTCTGTATATGTGCTACGGTGCCTTCAAGTCTTCTCAATGGTGTATTTAGCAATACTGGTTTCTGCTCTATTTTTGTGCTTTCTTTGGGTCAGCTTCCTGCTTAAAATGGTTCTCAAGTGTTGCGCTGAAGTGCTTCCTAAGCAGAGGAGGGTTCAATGTGCCTTACAGAGAAAATATGTACTAGAGAAGCTTTGTTCCAGCAGGACTTCTCCTGCTGTTGGTGATGAATTCAGTGCTAATGAATTAACAGTATATATTCAATAAGGTGCCTTTAAGCCAGACATAGTGGGGCATACCTGTAATCCCAGTGACTCCTATGATATGAGATTGGAGCTACTTCTGATTTTTTGTTTTGTTTTGTTTTGTTTTTGAGACAAGGTCTCACTGTGTAGCCTCGGCTGGCCTGAAATTGGAGATGCTCCTAAGTGCTGGGAGTGCACATCCACACCTGGCCCATTTCTGATTTTTCATGGTTCTGAACACCACCGCAACCAACACCTTTGTGCACATACCCAGCAGGATTCTGGAAAGATCTCTGAGGCCGATCTGTCTGTTTACAGATTGTTACTCACACTCAGGGTGCAGCATGGTGAGTGGTGCTGGTATTCCATCTGACCTTGAAGCATGCAGGAGGTGCTGTGACCTGCAGCTCAGTCACACACAGTGCCATCTCTGACTTGGAGAAGCGTGGGTGCCAAAGACAGGGTCTTGTCTGATTAGGTGACAGGCTGAGGTGTCAGCCAAAGAAATGGGAAATGAGGCAGCTGGCATCCAGGTACCATTAATTTGTATTAAAAAAAAAATTGAAGGAGAATGTAGCTGACTGTGTTACTACACAGACTCCGCAACACTGGTTGTCTCATAAAGCAGAAGGCAGAATTCTTGGTGTGTCACAAACCCACCTGTCTAGCTTGCCATGGTCAATTCTCATCCATGGTCTACTGCTCTTGGGTACACCGACAAGGTCCTTAAGATATGGAGACATCTAGACACAAGGTTTGGAAAAACAGCACCCCAGGGCCTGATACAAGAGCAAAGGACTTAACTCGGGAAAGCAACACTTGGATATGAGGTTTGCTGGATTTGCAACAACCCTCCATGGGTCCTGAGCGCTTCCCTCCACAGGCAGGTGGGGTGATGAGGGCCAGATGGGCTCAGAGGCCCCTCTCTGCCGCTCCCCATGGTCCTGGAATAAAGAAGGGAGCTGCTGACTCAGGAAAGCCAGGGCCCTGGTCCACGCCTGAGACAATCTACCTGCACTTCCCAAGTCCACAGTCCTGGAGCTACACTAAGGGAAGCTGTGGCTTTCTGGCCAGGACAGCCCCATCATGCATGTCACCCGTGTGGCTTATTCAACCCTAAGTGTCTTGAGGCAAGGTCTGGTATGACTCATCTCAATTTCCTTCCCAACACCATCCCTGTGGTGAGCACCTCATAAAGGGGGAACAAGCTTTGTGCCTGAATCTGGCGGACAAATGCATGCAACAAAATACAACAGGATCGAAAAGATGACAGCAAACGACGAGTGAACACAAATCACGATCCAGCTCCACGGTGGTCCATTGCATTCACGAGGCAGATGTGCCCTTAATAATGTAAGAAGCTGCCTACCACACAGTCTCAAGGTGAGAAACTAATTAAAGGCCACAGGAACAGTCCCACGGGGCCACATGTGCCTATGTGGAATTATTTATGTGATGTTCCAAAATATAGTTGGGTCTCAGGACTCCAGGTGAATTTTTAACTTCATCCTCTGACTTTTTCTGAATCACTTCAATTAAAAAGCATCCTTACCTAGTAGTGCCAAAGGCCCGAATTGGTGCACTATAGCCTTCAAGACAAATCTGACCACCATATGCTTCTGCTCAGCCTGTGAGCCAAGAATAGTTTTTAAATTTTAAAATAGTTGCAAAAATATCAGAAGATGAGAAGTATTTTGTCACATGTGAAAACTGTGAAATTTATATTTTGGTACGCAACGGTTTGTTGGCCCAGAGCCAGGTGTGGTTGCTGTGTGTCATCCATGGCTACTTTTGTGCTACAAGAGCAGAGTGGCTGCGACAGAGACTGGGTGGCTGGCAAAGCCGGAAGTCTTCACATTCTGACACTTTACAGAGGATGTCGGCCACACCCAGCATGGGAGGAGCGGTTCCAGTGGCCTCTGCACCAAAGCCCCCAGACTTGCAGCCCCTGGATGAGCGTGATGGTTCCACCTACAACTGATGATGACATACAGGCCATCCTCCTGATTTGTGGATTCTGTATTTGGAAATTTAGCTTACTCCCTAAAACGTATTTGTAATTCCCAAATCAAACTTCAGGGTGCTTTTGCCGCTCCTTGTGTTCACTCACGGAGCAGTGAGAAATCTGAATCATCCAACGTGCACGCTCGGAGCCGTGTCAGACACAAGGACGGTCTGCTTCTGGTTTCAGGTCCTACACATTACAACAGCAGCCTTCTCGATGGTGTATTTAGCAATACTGGGTTTTGCTCTATTTTTGTGCTTTCTTTGGATCAGCTTCCTGCTTAAAATGGTTCTCAAGTGTTGCGCTGAAGTGCTTCCTAAGCAGAGCAGGGTTTAATGTGCCTTACAGAGAAAATATGTATTAGAGAAGCTTTGTTCAAGCAGGAGTTCTACTGCTATTGGGGATGAATTCAGTGCTAATGAATCAACAGTATATATTCAATAAGGTGCATTTAAGCCAGGCACAGTGGTGTGTGCCTTTAATCCCAGTGACTCCGGAGGCTGAGGTAGGAGGATCACAAGTTCAAGGCCAGAGGCAGCCTGTATAACTTAAGGAGACCTTGTGGCAAAATGAAACATTTTAAAATAGGCTGGGGTTGCAGCCCAGTGGTGGGGCAATTGCAAAGTAGGTGCAAGGCCCTGGGTTCAACCTCCAAGTACAAAAAGAAAGAAAGAAAGAAAGAAAGAAAGAAAGAAAGAAAGAAAGAAAGGGGGGGGGGAGATGGATAAATACATAAGGTGCCTTTAAATAGATGGACACCCTAAAAAAAGTTATGTGCTGATGGGTTGATAAAAACATGTGGCCAGAGGCTCCCAAGAACAGAACCTTGTATTTCTCTTGGAACAATGGCTTCATATTGGCTAAATCAGTATTTACAGGAACTTTATAAGATGTAACTATGACAAATAATGAGAATTCACTGTATGTTTTTTCAATATCTGGCCACCATCACCACCACCCCCATCTCTACCACCCCAGAGTTCCTTTGGGTAGAGACAGAGACTGGTTCATATCTGTATTTGGAACATCACAGGGATCAGGCATAGAGCATGCTCCCCTTCATGAACCTCACAGTGAGGCCAGAGGGAGCCAGCGAAGGCAGGCCCTATGCCAGCACCCCCGCATTCCCCACCTTCACCTGGTCTCTGAACCTCTTGTCCTCTGTTGTCTCAGGGTCCTCTTCTAGATACCGGGGAGCATCGGGGTTGCTGAGGATTCAATGAGCAATGAAAGTAAACACTGGGCTCTTGGTGCCCAGTGAGCACCACAAGTGCTATTTTTATGTGGGGAAACTTCCAAAGGAGAGGCCCCTTTCATTCTTCAGAAAATTCTCACTGAGCCTGAACACACTCGTTACCAAAAACCTCTCCCCTACCCTGAACTAAAACCCTCCTGCAGATTCTCCCTTGTTCTTCATAGAAGAACTCAGAAAGGGAAGATGAGGAGCCCAGCAGGACCCACCACCACCTTGTTGGCTAACAACTTTTGGCAAAGCACCTTCATAAATCCAGTAAGGAGATTTACTTCTCCCAAATCCCACTCCAAAATGTCAAATATGGCACTGATTGAGAAGTTTACAAATAAGCTTGTGAAGAAAAATATAAAGACACAAAAAATTAATAACCCTGTAGTGTGAAGCTGTATTAGGAAAGAGTAGGGGGGATCCACACATAGGAAAGGCCGTAGTTTGTGTCCCACACCACACTAGGGGGTGTTCATGACCCACGCTCATTCATTCTTGGACAACACTAAAGGAAGGGATTTATCCTAGAGAAGGGTTCCCATCCTTCTCCTACAGAGCTTATCCCTGGGAAGCAAAGTGACCATGTACCACATCCAGGGCAAAGTATTTAAGACATGAGTATGGACAACTATATGCCAATGAATTTGATAATCTAGAAGAAATGGAGAAATTTCTTCACACACACACCTTACCAAGATTGAACCATGAAAAAAAGAAACCCTGAACACAGTAATGAGTAACAAGACTGAATCCATAATAAAAAAGGCTCCCATCAGAGAAAAGCGCAGGACCAGATGGCTTCTCTACTGAGTTCTACCGAACATTTAATGAAGTAATGACAACTCTTTATAAGTTATTCCAAAAAATCAAAAAGGGAATTTTTTCCAAATCAATCCTATAAAGTTACACTGCCCTAATACAAAACCAAACAAAGGCATAACAACAGCAATAACAGAAATAGGAGGAGGAGGAGGAGGGGAGGAGGAGGACAAGAAAGGAAGGAGAAGATGATGAAGAAGAAGGCAGTGGCAAACTATGAGCCAATATCCTTGAAGAATATAGATGGAAACATGCTCAACAAACTACTAGCAAACTGAATCTAATAGCGCATTAAAAAGATTGTCCACCATGATCAAGTGGGATTCATCCCAAGGACACAAAATCCACGTGATATACCACATCAACAGGATGAAGGGCAAAATACGTATCTCAGTAGATGTAGGAAAGGCTTTGTTGTTGTTAGGTGCTGTCGAGTCGGTAACCGACTCATAGCGACCCTCATAGGGTTTTCAATGGCTGAGTGCTTCGGGATTGCCTTGGGAGTGGATTGCCAGGTCCTTCTCCCGTTTTTGCGGTGCTGGGAATTGAACTCCGGTCCTCAGAGACTGCAGCGCAGCGCTCTACCCACTGAGCCAAATCCCAGCCCCGCATTCAATAATAAATTCAACCTCCTGTCATGATACAAATTAGGCATAGAAAGAATGCACTGCATTGTAATAAAGATTGTATATTAAGAAGCCAACAATACTGCTAACAACAAGCTAACAATACTGGAGGGAAAAGGCTGAAAGTTTTCTCCCAAGATCTGTAACAAGAGAAGAATACCCACTTTCACCACTTCTGTTCAACCATAGCACTGTAAGCAAGAGCAATGAGGCAAGAGAAAGAAATCCCAGGCAACTGAGGATAGGGATGCAGGTCAGTGGTACAGTGAAAGAGCACTAAGCATACACAAGGCCCTAAGTTTGAGAAAGGGAGGGAGGGAGAGAGGGAGCAATAGAGGGAGGAAAGAAGGAAGGACAAGCATCTAAACTGGGGAAAGAGAAAGTCGAACTGTCACTGTTTGTAGATGTCATGATATTATGCGTAGAAAACCCTAAAGCCTCCACTAAAAATGATTAGAACTAATAAACAAATTCAGCAAAGTTACAGCAGGCAAAAACAGATACAAAATCAACATACAAAAATCAGTAGCTTTTTGATAACTATAGCAAATAATCTGAAATAGAAACTTCACAAGTGATATAATTTATGTAGCATAAAAATTAGGAAAAAATTAATTAAATTTGTGAAAGATCTATGTAATGAAAACTATGATACATTGATGAAAGAAAATGAAGAGGACACAAGGAAAATGGAAAGACATTCCATATTTATAGATTGAAAGAATCAATATTATTAAAATATCTATCCTACCCAAAGCAATCTATAGAGTCAAAGTAATCTCTATCAAAATACCAATGACAATCTTCAAAGAACTTGAAAAAACCATTCTAAAATTTTTATGGAATTCCCCCACCACCACCCCCACCAAGAACCAGGAACAGCCAAAGCCATCTTCAGGAAAAAGACAAAAGCAGGGAGCATAATAACATATGACATCAAAATATACTACAAAGCTATAGGAATCAAAATAGCACGGTACTGGCATAAAAACAGATACACAGACCTGAGGGAACAGAATAGAGAGCCTAGAAGTAAGCTCAAGTACCTTTGCCCAACTAATTTTTGACAAAGGTGCTATGTACACAGAGTGGGAAAAAGTTTTTTCAATAGTGCTGGGAAAATTGGTTAATGACATGCAGGAGAATGAAACTAGACCCCTATCTCTCATCAGTTATAAAAATCCACTCAAAATGAATTAAAGACTCAAATGAAAGAACTGAAACTATAAACCACTAGAAGAAAACAAAAGGTACATGCTTCAGGAAATTAAAATGGACAAAGTTTTTTTTTTTTTTTTTTGGACAGGACTCCAAAAGAACAGGAAGCAAAAACAGACAATTGAGATTACAGCAAACTAAAAAAAATCTCTCCACAGCATAGGAGACAACCATCAGAGGGAAAAGACAACGTATAAAATGAAAGAATTATATTGGTAAACTATGCATCTGACAAAGGGTTAGTATCCAGAATAAACCGGTGGTGCATGTCTGTAATCCCAGAGACCTGGGAGATAGAAGGATCATGAGGTCGAGGCCAGAGGCAGCCCTAGTGAGACCCTGACTCAAAAAATAAAATATGGGAGCTGGGGGTGGTGGCACACGTCAGTAATCCCAGTGGCTCAGGAGGCAGAGGCAGGAGGATCGCAAGTTTGAGACCAGAAGCAGTCTGAGTAATTTAGCGAGACCCTGTCTCAAAAAGTAAAAAAATGGGCTGAGGTTACAGCTCAGCGGTCCAGCACTTGCAGAGCATGCAAGCGCGAGGCCCTGGGTTCAACCCCCAGTAACACAAAAAAATAAATAAAAAGTAAAATAAATAAAATTAAATATGGGCTAGGGTCAGTGGTAGAGCTCAGTGGTAGAGCACAGGTAAAGTATGTGTGAGGCTGCTGGGTTCAAACCTCAAGTACCATGTGCAAAAATAAATTAATTAAATGAAATTAAGGAATTCCAAAGACTCCATGACAAAAACTCATAATGCATTTTCAAATGGTTTGAGAAACTGACACTTCTCAAAAGAAGGCACACAGGTATATAACAAAATGCTCAACATCACTACTCATCAGGGAAATGCAAATCAAAACCATGATAAGATATCACTTACTCTAGTAAGAATAGCTATTATTAAAAAGAGAAAAGATAATAAGTATCGGTGAGGAGGTAGAGGAAAGGGAAGCCTGCACACTGTGGTGGGAACGTAAATTCATACAGTCATCACGGAAAACAGTATAGGGCTTGTCAAAGACTTAAAAAGAGAATGACCATAGGATCCAGCGATCCTACTACTGGGTACACCTGCGAAAGAAATGAAATCAGTGTGTGGCGCGCACATGGGCACTCGCATGTTTACTGCATCACTATATTCACAAGAGCCAATAAGGAAACAATTGAAGTGTCCCATCAAATGACGAATATGCAAAGAAAACCTGATGCACATATGCGATGTGATACTATTCGGCCATTATGACAACATGCATGAAACTAAAGGTCATTATTTTAAGTGCAATAAGCCAAGCACATAGCCTGCAGCCGTAGCCCTGTGGCATCCGATCCCGTCAGATCTCGGAAGCTAAGCAGGGTCGGGCCTGGTTAGTACTTGGATGGGAGACCGCCAGGGAACACCAGATACTGTAGGCTTGGGAGAAGGACCTGGCAACCCCCTCCCAAAAATCAATCTGCCATTGAAAACCCTATGAACAGCAGAGAAGCACTGACAATAG
>VMDO01026256.1:0-26975 GCA_007922755.1 Pedetes capensis | reverse complement strand
GAATGCTTGCATACTTGTAATTAAAGAAAACAAAGTGTTTATTTTTCTAGAAAAGCAAATCACAGAAGAATAAATTAAATCTCACATATGAAATAATACATTTAGTGAATAATACACCATAATACCTTTAGTGAATAGAAACTTTTCATTAGTTGGATAAATACAGTAAGCTCTTTGTAGTCACAGGTTCTATATCCACAGATTCAACCAATTGTGCATCAAAAATATTTGGAAAATAATCACTTGTGTACTGAACATATACAGATCTTTCTTGTTGTCATTTAAAAAATAACCAATAGACTATAACTACTTGCATGTAATTTACATTGTCTTAGGTAGTATAAGTAATCTAAGTCTGATTTAAAGTTTGTGGAATTGTACAGAAATTTTACTTTTAATTTTTGAAGGAAACTCCATACTCATTTCCATATGCCTGGACTAATGCCTACAAATAGTGAATAAGAGTTTATTTTTCCCACATCTTCATCAACATCTTTTTTTTACATTTTGTTGATGCTACCGATTCTGATTGAGGTAGATGGATCTCAGTGTAACTTTGATTTCTTTTCCCTGATGGGTAAATATGTTGAACATTGTTTTTCATGCATTAATTTGTCATTTATATTTCTTAATTTGAAAACTATCTTTTCAGTTCATTCGCCTATTTACTGATTGAGTTATTCTTTTGTTGTTCAAGTTTTAAAATTTTGTGTATATTCTCTTTATTATTCCTCTGTTGGATGAAAAATTCACAAAGATTTTCTCCCATTCTGTGGTCTGTATTTCCACTCTATTGACTGCTTCTTTGGCCATGCAGAAACATTTTAATTCGATGCAATCCCACTTGTCAATTCTTACTCTTATGTCTTCATCTATTGGAGTCTTATTCAGAAGGTTATTGTCTATGTCTGGATTTTGAAGTGTTTTCCCTATTATTTCTGTGTAAAAATTTCAAAGTTTCAGGTCTTAAAGTCTTCTTATCAGGATGAGAGAGGCATCTAGTTTCAAACTTCTATATGTGGAGATCCAGTTTTCCCATCACCTCTTATTAAAGCTGATGTGTTTTATCCAATGTATGTTCTTTGCACCTTTGTCAAGAATCAGATGGCTGTAGCTGAACAGGCTAATTTCTGGTTCTTCTATTCTATTTCATTCATTTACATGTTTGTTTTTGTGCCAGTCTCCTGCTGTTTTTGTTACAACGGCTCTGGAGTATCATTAGAAGCCAGGTACTGTGATACTTGTAGCATTGCTCTTTCGGCTCAGTGTTGCTTTGGCTTCAGGGAGTATTTTGGGTTCCCATGTGACCCAGCTATATTATTTCTGGGTATGTACCCCAAAGAGTCAAAGTCCACTTACTACAGTGATATTTACATACCCATATTTATCACTGCAAGATTCACCATAGGCAAGTTATATAATCAGCCTAGGTGCCCATCAATAGAAGAATGGATAAGGTAATTATATATATATATACACAATAAAGTTTATTCAGCCATAAAGGAAAATGAAATTCTGTAATTTTCAGGAAAATGAATGGAGCTTGAGATCATTATGTTAAATGACATAAGCTTGTCTCACAAAAACAAGTGTCATATGTTTTTTCTCATATGTCAAGGCTGGTGGTCAGGGGACCTGAAAGTAAGAGAAGGTTTCTAAGGGATGTAGAAGGGGAAAGAGTGGAAAGAGAGGGGATAAGAAAATAGATAATAAGATAACAGGATAATAGAAAGGGTGAGAAGGATCAAAGTACATTATATGTATGTATGGAAATGTCATAATGAAACCTCTTATTTGCACAACTAATAAGCACTAATAAAAATAAAGTATATGATTATATTCAAATACCATATTATTTTATGTAAGAGATTTAAATATGATGTATTTTGGTATTTATGGTATGTGATAAGGTGGGAAATAGTTTTCCTGGAGCTAATCTGGTAAACATACTGACGGTTAACTGTATATTAATTTTTCTGGGAATGTTGATACTTCTTTATTCCCAACAAAGAATTAATAGTATTTTGTTTTGTAATTTCTGGATGAGCAATCTATCTGCTTTACAGATGTTTCTAATTCATCATAAAACTAATGCATTCGCAGTCCATGTACATTCAATTATATCAAGTGACATAAGGCCAACATGGTACTCTAAAAAAATGCAGAGCTATTACACTTTGGATAATTTAACCAAAAAGTGTTTTATGAAAAGCTATGTCTTTCCAAGTCTTGCAACAACTGAATACAGAACTAGAAAGGATTAGCTTTGTTTTTCCTAGCAGCTAAATAAAAGTTGATGTTTTTTTCCTATTATTAGATATGAAAAAAGTGCGAGAAAAATTGGAAGAACATTTGGAATGGTATGACTTAAAGGCACATTTTCTTTGATTGCAAAATATGAAATCTTTGGTTGTTGAATTAATACTGTACTATAAAAATATTTAAATGGAGTTTGTTCAAAACGGTCATTAGAATTTAGGACTTGACCTGAGTTTTGGTATCAGAACCGTCACCATGAAACATTGGGAAAAGTTTTAATTATGTTTAGCCTCAAGTTTCTCATCTGCAAAATGAGGTCAATAATAAGTTACACATCCTAGTAGAGCTGTTATTTGATTGGGATGATGCCTGTAAAGAACCTAGTAGAGAATCTGACATGTGGAAAGAGTTCATTTAACATTCGTTAGCTATGATCAATACTATTAGTACACTTAGGCAATTGTTATGAATACTATTGCTTTTTATCTATCAAAAAGGTAAAGTCAGTGGGAGTGGTGGCACACATCTGTAATCCTAGCAATTGGGGAGGCAGAAGCAGGAAGATCACAGGTTTGAGGCCAGAGGCAGCCTGCATAACTGAGTGAGACCCTGTCTCAATTTAAAAAATAAAAGAGGGGCTGAAGGTGCAAATCAGCAGCAAAGTGCTTGCAAAGGATGCACAAAGTACTGGGTTCAGCCTCCCCAGTATCAAAAAACAAACAAACAAGCAAGCAAGCAAAAGGTAAAATAAATGAATAAGTGGTTAATTTTCTCCTTTGCAGTGGGTGATAGTTTCTCATTTGGAGTTATTAGTTTATCCACTAAATGTAATTTAACAAACAATAACCATGCCCTATTGTCCCCTGTTAACCAACAAATATTTATCAACATCCATTATCTATTTAGTGTTTACTATATATAATTATTGGCCTAAAGCAGTGCCACTGTGGCATCCCATCACATCAGATCTAGAAAGTTAAGCAGGGTTGGGTCTGGTTAGTACATGGATGGGAGACTGCCTGGGAATACCAGGTGCTGTAGAATTGGGAGGAGGACCTGGCAATCCACTCCCGAAAAGCAATCAGCCATTGAAAACCCTATGAATAGCAGAGAATCCCTAACAATACTGTTCCACCTGTTGCACATAGAGTTGCTATGAGTTGGACACCAACTCGAGGACACATAACAACAACAATATACATAACTACTGTGGGCTGAGCTTTAGCTCAGTTGGTAGAGTGCTGCTTTGCACTCTCTGAGGACTTGGGTTTGATCTCCAGCACTGCAAAAATGAGAGAAGAACGTAGCAATCCACTCCAGAAGAAATCCCCAAACAATCACCCATTAAAAGTACTATGAGAGTTTCTGAGTCAAACCTGACTTGATGATACCTAACAACAACAACAACAACAACGATATAATTATATAGAAAGGTCCAGAGAGAGATATTCAAGGTCATAAAAAAAGGATAGTACATGCACATAAAGAACTTGCATTTTGGTTGAGTTAACAAAAACTCATTTATTTACATGGATTGTTTATGAACTATATAATGGACTATCAAACCAAAGGCTAAATATGTCATAAGTCTTGATGTTGTAGAGTATTGGTAAGAAGGTCCTTGAAGTAAAAGTAGTAACACCTAACTCAAATTAGATCAAACAAATCCATCAATTTGTTGGTTTATACAAAGGAACTGTTCACGGTAGATTTTAGCATGGATGGATATGGAGAATTAAACAACTTCATCAATCATCTGTTTTTCTCCATTTCATCATTCTATTTTCTTCGTATTGGCTTCATTTTCTTGGACTACCACACTGTAAACTGGCAAAATCATTGTTGTCATCTTTTTTTCTAATGTAGCAAGCCAAAATCCTGAGGATGTGTTTCATTTTTTATGCCCATTCTGAACCAGTCACTGTGGACAGGAGATGATGGTAAGGAGTCAGGCCTGGGCCCATGCCCTTCTCACATGGAAAATTGAACATGAGCATTAACCATGACGGTGAGGCCACTTCCATACATCAATACATATACATATTTTACAAACTTGAATATAATTTACAGATATCATGATGATTCACTTTTAAATGTTTCAACATGTATCATCTAAGAATCAGGATAGTCTTCTACTTATTCAATACAGCTAACTATATCTAACAGTATTAATTAAAATTCCGTATCATTTTATACAGAGTTCATATTGGATATTTTCCCAGATTTTTTAAAAAATGGACTGAGTAGTAATACAGTACCAAGGTTATAGTTGACAAAACTGCCATGATGTTGAAATAACTAATCCTGGAAACTGGAGATAGAGGGATAGAAAAGTAGATAGATACTGATATAGATACAGATATAATTAGCAGCAGTACTTTACAATTGTTGTTGTTAGGTGCCGTCGAGTCGGTATCCGACTCACAGTCGGACCCTCATAGGGTTTTCAATGGCTGACTGTTTCGGGATTGCCTTGGAAGTGGATTGCCTGGTCCTTCTCCCATTTTTGCGGAGCTGGGAATTGAACTCAGGACCTCAGAGACTGCAGCGCAGCACTCTACCCACTGAGCTAAATCCCAGCCCTACTTTACAATTAGCAGAGACAAATTTCAAAGATATCCATTGAAGTGGAGCATGATGGAGAATGGTTAATACTGGAAGGTACAGGGGAAGGGCTGGATTCAGAAACAGATGAATCCATGTTGAAACAATATCAGGAAGTCTTTTATCCTCAGTTCCTTACCCATATATGTTTCAGCTGGAGTTACTTGACTTGTGTTAGAGGCTCCCTCTACTAGGTGGCCCCTTGCAGTCCAAAGTTACACACTCACCAATTCAAGGATAAAGAGGGATGAACGAGAAAGGACATTGCAAGGCATCTCAATAAAAATCACATGGCTGCCCCATCAATGTGCCCATGCTTGAACCATTCACTCAATGCATATAAGGCAGGGCAATAGGAGAGGCTTATAATGCTTTAAATAGGTCAAGCCTAAATCAAATGACTACTCCTGAAGCCAGAAGTGAATTCAAAGCCACCAGCAACAAATCTAATGACTTGTTATTATCTAAAGATTTTGTGTCTAATGGAAAAATCAAGATGTTATCTTGACAGTGGTATAGGTGCCTGGAATCTTCCAAAATTGATGCCCATTATACTGAAAAAAGTGGATTTGACTTCAGATTACAAGCTTTTACCATAAAAATACCTTATCTTCTGGTCATATCTTCTGCAACAACTACTTAATCAGTAAACTCTACATTGCATTATAGTGTGCTTTCAATACTTCAAAACACTTTGGAAATTATTATTGATATGAATATTGCAGATGAGAAAACCAGAATATCTGAGACCTGTGCATGACTCCAGTGGAAGAAGGATGGAGAGCAAGAGCAAGAAGCCATGTCTTTCTAACCTAATTACCTTGCTGCTGTAAGAACCTCATCCTACGTTCTCTTGCCTTAAGTCATGAGACATAAATTCCACTGCCTACAACAATAAAAAAGGTAATGTAAAGTCACAGAGCGCGCAAGATAGAGATGAACAATGGAACAATGTCAGAAGTGTGTGTCTCTTCTACAAATAGGATAATTTGACTCGGGGCCAGATAATTCTTGCCATGCAAAAAAGCAGGCTAGATATCCCAGACATTCTAAATTTCTTAAAACAAAGCTAGCTGTACTTAGTATGAAATGTCTTGAACTTTAAATATCAGAAATTAATTTATTTAATAGACAAAATAGCATTGTGTGGGCCACACAAAGTATTTCTCATGCCATACAAGCATGGCTTACTATTTTAAATAGCTCTACACCCTGGCTCCCACTCTCACTAACACTGCAGAATTAAGTATGTCTATGCCACCTTTCTCAACCCACGATTCCTAGAATGAACAAATCTGCAGCAGCATTGTGCTGTTCATTAAATAAATGAGCTGCATACTTTAATCTTGCTCTTCATCATTTCCCTTTGCTTTCTACTTTCTCTGGCACACTGTTATCAATTCTTCAAAATTTGTAGAAGAAAGTAGAGGAAGAGGCAGATCAGAAAGATTCTGTCTAGCTAAGATGGAGACAAATAGAGGGTGATAATCTAAGAAATATTTCAGAGATAGAATTGAAATGATTTAGGTTCTTTGGGTAAGGAGAAAGAAAGAGTTGAGATTCTCTTGATTTGGACCTCTGGAGAAAATTAAAGTGGGCCTGTTCAAATAGCTGATTGATGATAGAGAGGGACCTAAAACAACCCAGTTGCTATGCTATCAGTTTTCTATTTAAAATCTCCAGTAGGTTATGTATCTCTCTCCCCCCTTCCTTCCTCTCTCTCTCTCTCTCTCTCTCTCTCTCTCTCTCTCTCTTTCTCTCTCTTTTCCTCACTGTGGGTGTTATCTGTGTGTGTTACACAGTGAGAAGGCAAAATATTAGAGACATGCTGCTTATTTTTGTGCAAAACCAAATGAAGAGAATAAAATGGAGAATGGACGTTGGGCATGGAAAAATAAGTAAAATGTACAAAAAATATGTATTTCACTCCTTAAATAATCAACTCTTTATTCTTCTAAACTTTCAAAATGTACTTTAAGGAATGATCTGGTCTGAAAATTGAATATCTATCTATCTCCCTACTATCACCTAAGAGAAAGGTAGCATGCCAATAATATTTTATTAGAGGATATATCTTTCATTTCTTTTACCTGCAAGGTAGATTTTACCTATCACCTTGCTAAAATTTTCCTCTATTTCCTCCTGAGTTTTTAAGTCATATTAGGTTTTTTGTTTTTTCCTTGAAAAGGAAAGAACGGCCAGAGGTCTACATGATTGGCTCCAGAGTAGTGTGAGAATGAAGTGGATCAACTCCATCATTCAAGAATTAGGCTGCAGGCATGTGGCTCATACTTGTAATCCCAGTGACTCAGGAGGCAGACACAAGAAGATCAGGAGTTTGAAACCAGAGGCAGCCTGTGTAACGTAGTAAGACCCTGACTCAAGAAAAGATGAAAAAGGAGCCGGGGCACATCTCAGTAGTGTAGCACTTGGAAAAGTACGTGTAAGGGCTTAGGTTCAGCCCCAGAATACCACACACAAAAAAATAATTAGGTTGGTTATCTCTCCTTGTTTTAGGGAATACCAGATTGCATAAAGCCTGTTGCAGAGAAATATATTCCTGGCTTACAATGAAAAAAGAAGCCGTAATATTGAGACTGCCACTTTATTCTTCTCCATTATTCTGACCAGATAAGGTGGCTCTGCTTTTCCAGATTTGTAAAGAGTCTGAGAGAAGTGAATAGGTATATGTACTGATCTCCTTTCACATGGAAGGGATGGCAGGAGTGAGACAGAAGCAATATTCTCTCAAAACTAATTGCTTCAGTTTGAACCTATAATGGCCCCCAAAGGCCATGGATTTGAATACTTGGTCCCCAGCTGGGGGCCCTGTTTTGGGTGTTATGGAACTTTAGGAGGTCGGGCCAAGCTTGCAGAAGTAGGTCACTGCATGTGGGTCTCTGAAGGTTCCTGCCAAGCTCTTTCTACTCCCGATCTGATGTGATTTGAACAACTCTCCCACCACCATGCAGGTCTACCACCCGCTGCTCCACTATGCCTCCCTGCCACTATAGACTGAACCCTTGAAACTGGGTGCCAGAAATAAATCCTTCCTCTTCAACTTGTTCTGCAGGCATGTTGGTAATAGCAACACACAAGCTAACACACTGCTGTTGTTAGGTGCCATTGAGTTGGTATCCAACTCACAGCTACCCTATGTAGAAGAGATGAAATGCTATTGTTGTGCTTCTCTGGTATTTATACGGTTTTCAATGGCTGCTTGTTTTTTGGGGGTTGGGTTGCCAGGTCCTTCTCCCAGAACTAACACACTAATCAATAAATATTCTGTCAATGAATTCATTGTCTTTATCCCTAACTAGAGATGACAAAAATTGAGATATAGTGGGATTAAAAGGTGTATTCCCAGATTTATTTAAAGCAGATGCTCTATTCCTACTCCAGTATTTTCATTCTATAAAAGATATTTCAGCATTTGGGGCTTATTGGTGAAGCATGAAGGCCACAGTAATCAATCAAAATGGGTATATGAAAAAAGACAGATGTCATGAAATTATAGCAGAGCAAAGAGATCAGTGCTTACATTCTGGGCCCATCAGCTTGAGTTTGAGAGTGGGTTTCCTCTGCTCCTTGGCTGCTCACTTTCAGTCAGTCTCCATTACTAAAGGAAGACAAACCATCAGCAGAAACTAATCTATCCTCTTTCAATTAAACTCTGGAGCAATTACTTTTTTTCCCCTCTAAGAATGCACAGCAATTACTTTCCTTTGAAAATATATCCCAGTGTCAAGAGAAAAGCACAACTTCTGAAAGTGTATATTGAAATCAAATATGTTCATGAAAGTCTCCTCACTCTTTCCTACCTACTGTATCAGTCCTCCCTCCTAAGGTCCAGCTCTGTCTGCTTTGGTGTTCTGTACCTCCCTAAGATATTTTCTTACATGTCACTTTTTCAATAGTGACTTGTTCTCAATTTTAAACAGGCAGTATGTTTAAGATCTGAGAATGTACAGAGACAGTATGATACAGAAGGCTCCTTGGATATGGAGGACAGAGTTGTAATATTTAACATAGGATCATTTTAAGTTGGGCTGTACTTGACGGCACAACTTGATGGAACAACTGTAAGCTTTGTATTTAAATGAGTATTTACTCTGAAGTTCTACAGTTTGAATTGGTTGGGTTACTATGGGAATTTTACTTGATGAGATTGTGCTTCTTTTTCTAGTTTTTAGAGTGGAGTTTTCATAGACTATTTTCCAAGATTGTCCTACAATTGACATACAATGATTATAAGATGTCCAACTTGGACCATACTGACACATATTGTTGGCTGAATTTTACCAAATGCAAGCCTGGTGATCTATGGTAAAAGTTTTTATGTATGATTTTCCCTTAATTTTTCCCAAAATTTCCATGAGCCAGATACCAATATATATTTTATTTCTCAGAATTGGAACTCAAACTCTGTGTTTTAAGCCTTCTAATATATGCAACTTAAAAGAAGATACATCTCTCAGAGTGAAATAATCATATTTTTGTCCATCATTTCTCTAGCCATATTGTAGGAGGCCAGATCTCTGACAGTTGTAGCATGACTTTCTTTGGAAACCTAGGCTCAAATTCTGATTTCAGAATGCATTGAAGTCTGGAGTTTAAACAAGGACATATAAAACATTAGAATTTTTAAAAACTCTATCCACTGTTGAGAAAAAGATCCGGAAAGACTCCTGAGATGGAACATGGCACAAAATGATTAGAATACAATTTGCTCAATTATTTTTAATTTCACAGATAAGACTCTGGCCATCTGGCATTTAGCAAGACAAAAAAATTATTCAGATAACTCTCAAGAAGCCAGGTATGGTAGGAGAAAGGACTTGTAATCCTAGGGACTTGGATGTTGAGGCAGGAGGATCACAGGTCCAGGGCCAGAGGCAGCCCGTGTGTCTTAACAAGACCCTCCCTCAATTGAAAAACTAAACCATGGGCTGGTGGTGCAAGTCAGTGGCAGAGGGCTTGCAAAGTATGAGTGAGGCCCTGGGTTTGATCCCTCATACCCATCCCAGGTACCACAAACAATAAAAAACAACAACCAACCAACCAACCAAGACAAAACAAAAATAATCTCTTGAGAAAGTCTTGGAGTTTGAAGAACATTTCAAAAGGTGTAGACAATATTCTTCATAGATTAAAGGATATACCAATGAACGTCATTTACTCCCCTTTACTGCTATCAGCATGTGACACAATGTGTCTCAATACCCCAAATACTAGTCACTTTCCAAGAGTGGTCTTCGTCATCACACTAGTTCTTTCCCAGACCAAAAGAACCCTAAAACAACACAAAGCAAAAACAAACCCAAAACCTGCTAAGGCGAGCAAACCTGGCTTTGGGGGTCACAGTTGACCATTCACGACTTAGATGTTCCACTTGTTCCAAATCCCATTTACCTCATTCCCTAGACACTTAGAATGCTCATCACCATGGTTTCTGGTAACTGTGTCACGGTGACGTTCTGGGTATTGCCAGTGTCTCATTCCAATGTCCCATCATTCCAAGTTACTTCTCTGACTTATGCCCCTGACATACATACTTCCAATAAGGATCCTCCCTCAGATCTTTCTAAGCTTTGTGATTCTCAAATCACTTTAAAAGTTCTTTTATGGTTTATCTTTCTCTTTTGGTCCTACTTTATTACTTATTATTGTATTATATCTATACACAAAAATAAGGATAAGAGATCTTGTGAACAAATATTTATTTTCATATTACAACATATGCCATCATTTCCTACTTTTGAAAAGTTACTTTTCCTTATCCTTTTTTTCCATTTCTCTCTATACAATGTTCTGTAACATGGTTATTATCTCATGATTGGAGTAGGACCATTGTCTCTCATCAAACTTTTTAACTTTTTTCTGTCTTTATAATATTCTAAATTTCCAGTTGAAGTTCCTAAAGTAAATACTTAAATATACATTGTGAAAAAGTTCATAAAGTGCCCTGTTGATGGCATTAATTGTATATACTCTTAAGGCCTTTTATTGTAGGACATTATTAACCATTTCATTCTACATATAAATCCTTAAAACTGGTCTCACTTTCCTGTCTCTATTTACAAAACATTCTTTTTGCCCCTACTTTAGCAAGTCCATAGAATGCCTTGAAATTGAATTTATTGACAGGTTACCTACACACTATACATTGAGAAAAGCAAGGGAAGAAGCTACCAGTAATCTTACAAAGTGCTTATCTTGGGGAAAATTAGATTATAGGTATCATTTTATATCATTGTTCTACTTTTCTCTACTTTCCACATAGCTTTTAATAGAAAAGCATATTTTTTATAGTTGAGGGAAGCAAAGACAGCCATTTTCCCATTTGGTTATTCACTCTTCCTTTTTGGTATCAGAATTTAAAAAATGTGAACATGCTGCTGCAGAGACTAAGCAACTGTAGTCCCCATCTGCTTTACAGTTAGGTATAGCCATATGATTTAGTTATTGCCAAAGAAATGTAAGGGGAAATATTCCAGAAACTTTATTCATTTGGAGCTAACTTCACTGAAAAAAAGACCTCCTTTCCTCCCATCTTCTATCTTCCATTGTCATGCAATGAATTTCTAGAAAGGCCACAGACAACTTGGACCAGGAGACAAACTTGAAAATGGAAGCCATGTACTTGAGTATTGGAGCACAATGTGGTAACCTGTCTGGACTTGTCATTGAGTTTCAGTGTCCTAGTCAATTAAATGGGGCTGGGATTTGGCTCAGTGGGTAGAGCGCTGCGTTGCAGTCTCTGAGGTCCCGAGTTCAATTCCCAGCACTGCAAAAATGGGAGAAGGACCTGGCAATCCACTCCCAAGGCAATCCCGAAGCACTCAGCCATTGAAAACCCTATGAGGGTCGCTATGAGTCAGATACCGACTCGACGGCACCTAACAACAACAACAAGTCAATTAAATAGGATGTGCAGTCCACCCAGTGACCTCTACTTCCTAGACCTCAGTCTCCTTATAATTCTTCCATTGAGTATGGATCAAAATTATTGCTTTACTTCTCTTCTATTTTAATGGGTAGTATATTGATGAAATGATACAATGTCACTTGTGACATTAAGTTACAAAAGGCCATGATTCCCCCCACCTGTCTCCGTCTTTCTCTTCCTCTCAACCTCTCACTCTTCTTCCTTGCCTCCATCCCTCCTTCTCCCTGGCTTACATTTGCCAAGTAAAAGCCAGCTGCTGTATTATCAGTAGCCCTTTAGAGAGGTCCATATTTTTAACTAGGATCTCCTGTTGTCAATCCAGCAGGCAGTAAAGTAACTAACTAAATAAGTAAATTTGTTTGAAAATAATGTGACTGAGTTTAGAGGTGGATTCTTTATACTCACTTAAGTATTGATATGCCTGCAGCTCTGGCTGACAGATTATTTGCAATCTCACCAAAGAACTACAGTCACAAAGACGCAGATTTATAAAAAAGTATCTTATTATTATATTCAGCCATTAAGTTTTGGGGTGATTTATTTACTTATTCAGGAAAAATAATTTTATTGTAACACATAGAGATAATAATATTTCTTCATAGATGTCTTCTAATTTTGTAAAAGAAAATAGTATGATGGTCATTTTATCATGAACAACAACATTATTCTGGGAATTTGCTCTTCCGTGTGCAGGCTCCCTTCTACTTTTCACTTAAGAAATTAAGGAATTTCTAGATAAAGATGAATAAAGTTTCTTAATCATCATCCAATGCATATCAATTGAATACAGAGTAAATCTACCAAAATTTGTTTCACTATGGGTCATGCTCTAGGGGAGGATTTTCAGCCTCAGCACTGATTGACACTTGTGGCCAGATAATTGGATAATTCTTTGAAATAGGAGGTCTGTCTTGTAAACTGTAAAGTATTCAGCAACATTGCTGGAATGCACATACTAGAAACTGACAGCCTCCCTCCCTGCATCATGCAACAAATAAGTGTCTCCAGCCATAACCAAATGTTTCTAGGAAAAATAGATAAAACTGCCTCTGGTTGAGAAGCACTGATCTAGGAGATGTCAGTAGTTCATCATAGTTCCACTTTTTTGTATAATCTGGGGGCCCCTACCCTCAAACCACCATTTGGTTTCTTGGGTATCCAGAGTTCTACCTCTTACTTATTGTAAGGAGGTGGTTGTTGTGTTGTTGTTATTGTTTTGGCTGCTTATTTGTTGGTTTACATTGATGTTTTAGTATTCTGGACTATTGGCAAAAGGGAGGATTTTATTTACAACAGGGCTGAGCAATATTCTTGACAGAAGGACAACCTTTCTGTTGGACCTGTTGATGTCAGCCAGCCATTTTTAGATGGACTATGACATCCACATGTATTGACTTCACCAATGGGTCCTCTGAGCATTCCACTGCTCCCATTGGATCCTTGAGAAGATCCGTTTTTGTGAATAACCTCCTAGATAGTCTACACTGACGTTGTTCAGGGTCCCCCCAAAATTTCCAGCCTGAGTGTTATTCCTCACCTTCAGCAGTGTGAGGGGTGGTCAGAATATTTTACTTTATTTCATTTGAAATACATTTCTGTGATATAAACTTCTCTTTTCAGAGCTTAGCCTATTGAATTCTAAATTAGCAAGCTTATCCAAACTCAAATGTTTTGCTATTAAGATTAAATTCTTTACAAAATTTTCTCTTTAGGAATGAAGAAACATTTTTCCACTTTTGAGCTGTTCTTTTGTCAACTCAACAAAATTGCATATAACTTTATAAATATTTTAAAAGATATAGTTTTGTAAATATTTAATATTCTGCTAATTTGAATTTGAATTGTAAATGTCAAGCATTCTGTTTTGGGTTTTTTTATGTTTTATTACACTTTGTTAAGCCTGCAGCTGTACCACTGTGGTGTCCCATCCTGTCAGACCTCAGAAGCCAGCTAGGGTCAAGCCCTGTTAGTACTTGGATGGGAGACCACCCGGGAACACCAGGTGCTTTAGGTTTGGGGAAAGGACCTGGCAACTGACTCCCCCCAAAAAACAAAAAACAAACAAATAAAAAATCAGCCATTGAAAACCCTGTGGACAGTAAAGAAGCACTAACAACACTGTTTTGCCTGGTGTACCTGGGGTTCCTAAGAATCAGACACCAACACAACGGGACCTAACAACAACAACAAGTAAATAAAAATGAAGTCTCTTCTTTGCATGCTCTGGGGGCCATTACCCATGATCCCATTCATGGCTCCATTGCAAATTTTCCAGTACATTCTTGTAATTTTGAAGCATGGAGACATACTTCCCTTCCTCAGCTTAGTCCAATAACTTCCTCTTACCCTTTTCCCATCCTCCTTCCAAGTAGATTGTGCAAGAACAAAATGACTTACCTTCAAAAAGGAACTATATGTTCTTCCATGTCATGGAAGAAGAAGAGACTTGGAAAAGTAATCCATTTTTAGGTCTGAGAGGAAGGGCTTGGCACCTTATAGCACTAGCAGTCAGTGCTGAGTGCTGTAAGAACACAGAGAAATGAAAGTCTCCATCTATATGTGAGCGTGACAGGGTGAAGGGTGGAACAGGACAGTATACATGGAGGAAGTAACCTTAAGCTTGTTGTTGTTGTTGTTAGGTGCCATCGAGTCAGTCTCCATCTCATAGTTGGACCCTCCTAGGGTTTTAAATGGCTGACTGTTTTGGGATTGCTTTGGGAGTGGATTGCCAGGTCCTTCTCCCATTTCTGCAGTGCTGGGAATTGAACTCGGGACCTCAGAGACTGTAGCGCAGCACTCTACCAGTTGAGCTAAATCCCAGCCCAAGCTTAAGCTAGGACTTGGAAAATGAATACCTTGCCAGAAAGAGAGAGGAAGAACAAAAGTGTCATCTTTCTCTTCTCTTAACTCATCTAATCTTTAATTCTCTGCAGTTCATCTATTACCTCATATAATTTGTGGTTGCATATGGTGGCTATGAGTGTACAGGTTCTCATCAATTATATTAAATTTCTTGAGGAGACTATATTTTTTTGCAAGAGCAATATATTGAATTATCAATACATAATAAAATCTATTTTATTTTGTCTTTTGGTGAAAAGATGATAAAAAGTCCTCCAGTCACCCTTCTTGTCTATGAATCTAATCCTCTCAGGAAAAATGTGAATCACATGTGGCCACATGGAGTCCTTCAAAGTCTTCTGCCCATGGAAGGAATGGTAACTGTATCTCACAAGATGCTTCTTGACTACTTGGAGCCTGGAATAGAATTCTGGAGGAGGCAAATTCCACAAAAGATCACAGATGTATTATTTGCAGATTAGCCAACATATGGCATGTTTAATTGCAGCTCTGAAACAAAAGTAAGACTAAAATTGATGGTTCATTTTTAAAGTCTCAAGCTATAGAGCCTTCTAAACATCATTTGAAAATGTCAACGTTTTGGTGGACTCAATCCAAATTACCTAAGGCATTTTCCATAGTTTAAAAACTGAATTGAGAATTCCAAAATAGTTCCAAGGTTGGAAAGAGAAAAGGTTTTTTTAAAAAAGTAAGTTGACTTTCTTTCGACTGTAGAGTCATACTCTCTTACTCCTCATTCTCTTCCTTCATTTTGAGCAAAGCCATAGACATGAAATAGAACCACTCTCTTCCTCATCATTTATCCTGAACAATAAAATGACACATGGGCATTTTAAAAAAAGAAAAAAGTCACACCTCCCTGAGAAGCATTATGCAGAATCTACCTCGATATGAGTTTGTTTAAATGGCGATGAGGCCTCTCTGCTCTAGGATAGACTGTACTTCATTATAATCACAGTGAGAAATCTCAGAACACCATATGATGGAGGGTGGGCAAATGTTTCATGAGCTCCCTGTGCTTTATTAATTGCAATGCCCACTTTATTTCTACTTAATTCCCTTGTAACTCTTAAATCTATAATTGAAGCTTCATTTCAAGGCTCTACCACACTGCAATTCCATTGTGTAAACCAGGGTTCCAGGATGAGATCTGATAACAGTTTTGCTTTTATAGTTTATAGTTTATTTAAAAATAAAACAAATTTATGGAGATGTATTCATCCAAAGAGCAAGAGAGGAATACTCTTAATCAAATGTGAACTTTGACCAAGAGAAGGTGATTATTGCACATATTTCCTCAGAACAAAAATGCAACAGTTGTTTATAAATATACACCAATATCTTGGTTTAATAATTTCCTTAACTTATATTTTTAAAATATTAAAATTTGATTTACTTGAACTAATGAATTTAAATTAATTTACTTTATTTAAGTTAATTAATTTCTTTAAACAAATTTAAAGCCATCTTTTATTTGTATGCTATTTATTTATTTATTTATTTTTGTGGTACTTGGGGTTGAATCCAGGGCCGCGAGCTTGCGTGCTTTCAAATTTTGTATCACAGAGCTGCACCCCCAGCTCATTTTTGTTTTTACTTTTTCGAGATAGGGTCTCGTTAAATTACACAGACTGCCTTGTGTCGTGAACTTGCAATTCTCCTCCCTCTGCCTGCTGAGTCACTGGGATTACAGGTGTATGCCACCACGCCAAACTTATATGTTAATTTTTTAAAGGAATAAATGTTTGGTGTTATGAACTGATGTTATGTCACCCAGAAATCATACATTCAACACCTAATGAGCACTGTGTCTGTATCTGGAGATGGGGCCTCTAAGAAAGTAACTAAGATTAAATCAGGTCTCAAAATTGGGATAGTGATCTGATAGGAACAGTGTTCCCTTAAAAAGAGATTCCAGAGCATTTTCTCATCCTACATGAACAAATAAGTCACCTGCAATCTCAGAAGAGAGTCTTCACCATAAATCCAACTTGATGGATGTTGGTCTAAACCTTCCAGCCTATATAACTATGAGAAAATAAATTCCTGTTGCGGAAGCTGCCCAGCCTTTGGAATTTGATTATGGCAGCCTGAGTAGACTCATAATTTGCTGAAAACCAAGTAGCGGCTGGAGCTTAGCTAAGTTGGTAGAATGCTGTACCACACTCTCTTAGGACCTGGGTTAGATCCCAGCAGCTCAAAAACAGGAGAAGGACATGGCAATCCATTTGCCAAGCAATTCCAAAACAATTAGCCACTGAAAACCCTATGAGTGTAGCAATGGATTCAATCACAGCTAACAGCAGCAACAAAACCAAGTAATTGTAGATAACTCATAAAAGGCAGGTTTATACTGATAACAAGAAACTGTTCTTCTGAATGATTATCTAATTAATATTTATGGTGCTAGGTTGTGGTTAAATGACATTATAGTTTTGTTCTTTCTGTTCTTTTTCTTTCAGTCATTTTGGAAAATAATAATGGAAATTAGAATATTTTTAAAAGGCAAACTTAAAATTTTGAATTTTATATGTAGAATTCTTACTTTACATGAATTACTAAGCTCATTTTATATTACTTAGAAATTAAATGAAATTATTTTATAAGTAATCTGATTTTTGCCTAAAGCCATACCACTGTGGCATCTGATCTCCTCAGGTCTTAGAAATTAAACAGGGCCGAGCCATCCTTAGTATTTGGATGGGAGACTACAGGTGCTACAGGCTTGGGAGAAGGACCTGTCAACCCACTTCCAAAAAAAAACACAATCAGCCATTGAACACCGTATGAATACTAGGGAAGGACTAATAATACTGTTTCGCCTGTTGTACACAGGATTGCTGTGCTTTGGACATCAACTCCATGGCACTTAATAGCAACAATCTGATTGTTACTATAACCTGTTACTTGCTTTCTTTTTACTTTTAAAAAAATATTATGTATTTGTTTCCATTGCAACCCGATCTTCATTGCACTGGATTTTTCCTCTAGTGTCTTTGAAAACATCATATTTGTTATATATTTGACTTCATCTTTTTGATACAGCAAAATCTTCAACCAGTAGAAGCTATATTCTACTTGGAAGCAAGAATCTTCTGGAAATTTTGTAAGTAGATTATATCAAGATTTTCCTAATTTGTTATTTTTTAAAAAGAAATAATAAAACACAGTGAATTTTACCAACTTTTCCCCCTAAATCTGTTAACATCAGGGATTTTTTTTCCTTTATTAGTAACTCATGAGGTGGTACAGAATAATACAGCATTTGTTTTTCCATTACGTAACCTTTATATCACTTCTAGCAACACTTTCATCAACACACAAAGTTTATGGAGACTTATGGCTAGTATGCAGGTAAACTCTGATACTTATTTGGGTTATCTTCTTCTGTTTGTCCAACATACTCATGAAGTTGTGCTGTTTACATTGAGATTGACCTCTCCCCCTTCATCCTTTCTCATTGACCTTCCTCCCTATCTCATCATCTCCGATCTTTACTTCCCTCTGCTAGATCCCTCCCTTCTCCTTTCTACTCCTTAAATTTTCCCTTCTACACTAGGTTTAATTGTGCATTTTTTATATTTCAATTTATGTGTAGGATTTTTTCCTTCCTTTACATATGATTCAGCACCCACATATGAGTGAGAACATATGGTATTTCTCTTTTTGGGCTTATGTTCGTTTGCTTAAGGTTATGTTATCTAATTCCATCCATTTTGTTGCAAATAACATTATTTCATTTTATTAAATTGCTGAGTAGTATACCATTATGTATATGTAGCATAATTTTTCATCCATTGTTCTGTTGATGAGCGTCTTGATTGGTTCCATATCCCTCCTATTGTGAAAAGTGCTGCATTGAATATCTAGATGCAGGTGTCTCTGTGGTATGATGACTCATCTCCCTTTGGGTATAACTGGGTCACATGGCAGTTCTATTTTTAAATTTCTGAAGTATCTCAATATTGATTTCCAAAGTGGTTGAACCAATTTACAATCCCATCAACAGTGGAAGAGGGTTCCCTTTTCTCCACAACCTCGCCAGCATTTGCTATTAATTTTCTATTTTAATTGTCTTAACTTGGTGGATGTCCTGAATCAATTTTCTAATGTTAAACCACTTGCCTTGCCTTGTCATTCTTATTACCTATTTTAAGTTATTTTCTGTGTGCTATTTCCTTGTTAGACTGTTGCTACATAGTTTGCTATCATTTGGATTTGAATTGTCCTCCAAAGGTCCATGGGTTAACATCTTGGTTGCCAGACTATGGGGCTATGGATAGGTGGTGGGACCTTCAGGAGGTGGGGCCTAGTAGAAGGAAATTAAGTCACTGGAGCCATGCCTTGGCATATTGGGAACATGGCCCCTTCCTCTCTATCTTTGCTTCCCAACTGCCATGAGGTGAACAGCCTCATTTGCCACGCATCCCTGCTGTGAAGTACAGTGCCGCCACAGGACCAAACAACAGGGCCAAGTGACTATGTGCCGAAACCTCTAAAACCATGAGCCAAAATGAAACCTTCTTCCTTATCAGTTTTGTTTGTTTGTTTGGGGGATTTTTGTTTTAAGCAACAGGATCTTGCTATATATGTAGACCAGGCTGTCCTTGAACTTGGTATATAGTTCTGACAGTCTTCAAGTTCATGATTATCCTACGCCAATCATCCATTTGCTAGGATTACTGACGTGTGCCTCCACACCCAGCTGCTTCTTATAAGTTGATTTCTCAGTATTGATCACAGCAACAGAAAGCTTGGCAGCACATTAATAATGGAGCTTTGAATGAATATATGCAAGAAAGCTAGCATATTGTCCATACAACCCATAATAATACAGCAGAGAAATGAAATATATACGTCTTTAGTTAATATACATACTTATGCGTATATACGTATGTATGTGTGTATGCATATATACATATACATACATATAAATATATATATATAAACATATAAATTTTCTTTTTCATGTTATTCTATTTTGAGTTTTATATCAGGATTATGCTAACTTCATACATGTGCTAAGGGTTATTCTTATTATAGTACTGGAAGCATTTCACCCTAATTGAGAAATGTTTCTTTTTTCAAAACTTGATTGAAGTTACCAGTGAAGTCACTTGAGCCAGGGATTTTCTTTCTGGAAAGATGTTACACTACTTATTCAATTTTGTGAACGGTTTGCATGATAATTCAGGTAATATTTCTTCATGAATAAGATTTGCTAACTGATATCTAAAAAATTTGGTTCATATCCTTTAAATTCAAAATCTATGCATGTAAAATTATTTGTAATAGCCTTATATTATATAGTTTTAATATCTGCAACTTCTTTATTTTTCCCTTTTCATTCATGCCATTAATTATTATTTGTGCTTCTACCTTTGTTCGATACTTTCCTTTCTCACTTTATAAAATTAATCAGATATTATCTATTCATCTATTTGTATTAGAGTGCACCATTGAAGCAGAAATACTAGAAATATGTAGAGTGCTAAATATAGATATAGAAATACTGTCAAGGGAAAGCACCTCCCTTGCCTTCCTATGACTCTTATAACTTATTTACTATCTATTTAAAATTATTGGCTCTGCATGTGTGTGTGTATGATTATAGGGATTTGGTGTTATGCAATTGTTTGAGCCAATTAAACAGTCTCTATAAAGACATATGCCTGCAGTGGTATCCCTGTGGCATCCGATCCCATCAGATCTCAGAAGCTAAGCAGGGTCAACCCTGGTTAGTACTTGGATAGGAGACCGTCTGGGAACACCAGGTGCTATAGGCTTGGGAGAGGGACCCGGCAACCCACTCCCCCAAATCAACCCACCATTGAAAACCCTATGAAAAGCAGAGAAGCACTGACAATAGTGTTTTGCCTGTTGTGTGTAGGGTTGCTATGAGTCGGATACTGACTCCACAGCACCTAATAACAACATAAAGATATATGGGCTCTAGTTTGGTTCAGTTGGTAAAGCACTGCTCTGTAGTTTCTGAGGACCCAGTTTTGGTCCCCAGCACCAGAAAAATGGGAGAAGGATGTGGCAGTCCATTCCTGAAAACAATCCCCAAACAGGCTGCTATTGAAAATCCTATGAGGATCACTGTGAATTAGACCTTACTCCTAACAACAACATAAAGATATGTACTTTGAGCCTTGCATTAGACAGAAGTTTGCAGGTAGGAAGTCAGGAAGGAAAGATGGATGCATGATGAGAGGAAATGAAGAAACACTCAAACATAAGGTGGGCCATATGAGGATCACATGCTTTTAACTTTGCTAATATGTATGCTGGGCTGGGATTTAGCTCATTTGGTAGAGTACTGCGCTGCAGTCTCTGAGGTCCTGAGTTCAATTCCCAGCACCGCAAAAATGGGAGAAGGGCCTGGTAATCCACTCCCAAGGCAATCCTGAAACAGTCAGCCATTGAAAACCCTATGAGGGTCGCTATGAGTCAGATACCAACTCCATGGCACCTAACAACAACAACAATATATATGCTGCGAAAAAACCCAGCCGTCTTCCTTGTGGAGTTGAACTCACATTTTACCCAGTAGTTGAAGAAGGCAATGGAAGATGGTGAAGGGCAAAAGGGAAGAGAGACAGCTACAGACTGGCTCCAGTCTGCTACGGAGGTGAGCCTGCTACTATGCACCTATGAGGCCAGATGTGTAGCTAGGAGCTCAATTGTGGGTAGGACAATCCATCCATTTTGTCACAACCCACATATTGTAAGAGAGTCCAACCTATCTTTAAGAAAAGAGAATTACATACTATCAGTCGAGGAATCTTGGGGGCAACTTAAGAGGCTGGTACCAATTTGTTTTTTTTCATTGTCAAAACTGCAAGGCCAAAAATACCAAATCTCAAATCTCAAGATAGGTTTCATCAGACTGTCAGGAATAATAAATATCTGCCACATTTTATGATATTCAAATATTAAAAAAAACATATTACCCAGTATATTGTTTCCATTTTACTACTAGTGTAAACTTTCCAAGTAAACACAGATATTAACATAAGATATTAACAACAACAGGGAAGAAAAAGCAAAACTTAAATGTGGTTTTTGCACAAGGTAATTGTGCAAGAAGTAATAATTATTTGCTTTTTTTTCTGTATTGAAGGATTGAGACTTTGTACTGTACTACGGAGCTGCACCTCCAGCCATTGCCTATTTTTAATTCCAAGACTGAGTCTTACTAAGTTAAGCAGGTTGCTTCTGGCTTTGATTTTGTGATCCTCCTGCCTCTACCCCCAGAGTTGTTAGGATTACAGGCATGTGTCACTGTGCCCTGCTAATAAGTCTTTTCAATTGATTTAAATTTCTATATCTGTTATTAAAATAATTGGGCTTTTTGGCTCAAGCCAATATTCTATGGCTCTATCCAAAGACTCCTCTGAAAATTTGCTATGTATTCCAGTAATTGTTGTTGTTAGGTGCCATCGAGTCAATATCCGACTCATAACGACACTCACAGGGTTTTCAATGGCTGACTGTTTCATGATTGCCTTGGGAATAGATTGCTAGGCCCTTCTCCCATTTTTGTGGTGCTGGGAATCGAACTTGGGACTTTAGAGGCTGCAGCTCAGTGCTCTACCAACTGAGTTAAATCCCAGCCCATTCCAGTAATTAGAAGTTTAGTTTTAAAAATATCCATAAGAATCAAGTAGACTCCTGCTTTCTTCATTGCTTTAATCTTCTAAAACCTCATAAAGGAAATTTGCAAGAATAACTCCAGATGTAGGCAAAAACATAACAATAGCAAGTAATTTTTATGAGTACTTTGAAGACCAAGTGGAAGAGAGGTAGGTAAATGCTATTTATGTCATCTCTGTACAAAGTTAACCATTTTTATTATTTTTCTATAGGAAACATAATTTTAAATGCCATGCTGTTGTGGATTTCCCAGGGGATAGAGAGCACCCAAACATGGTGGATCCCTGGGGCCTGCCTAGCCCTCTTGCAGGACCTGACTCTGTTCTCCAAGGCAACTGACCCTTCCGCTACAACTGGGTAACTCACTCTTCCCCCGACCCATCAAGTAAGCCAAGATGGCACTGTCTAGCTCAGGCTTCTTTAAGGCCTGATTGTCTGAGCTGCATCTGCCTCCTCATTGGTCAAGCCCTTGCCCTTGTGCCGCCCACAGCCCTTCCCTGATTGGCCAGCTGTCATTCCTTGACAGTTGGATGGCAGTTGGCTTAAGGGGATAAAAGCCCTTGACCCCAGAGCCCAACAGCTGATTCCAAACTCCATCTAGGGATAGCTCAGAACTTTTACCTGAACACCACCCAAGGAGAGCTCTCTCTGTCCTCTGGCCCCATAAGGACGAGAGACCTGCATCTGCCTGACCTACCTAGCCTTCAGCCTACCCTTATCCTGCCTTCATCCTTTATCTGGCCTCCCTCCATCCTTGCCTCTGCCTGCCTGCCTGCCTGCATCCACTGGATCTTCTCCTTCTCCTTCTCAACCAATGGATCCAGTGCTTCAAGAGGCAAGACTCCAAGAGCCAAGCTCAGGGCCTCTGAAGCGGCGAAGACTCCAGGACCAGATGAGCAATGACACCCCAGAGTCCTGGCCCCAGTGGCTGGGATAGCAACTGATTGCCTACCTCTCCCATCTCCCTTCCCTGCCCCAGCCATCTACCACCTACCCATTCCCTTTCCCTGTAAATAAATCTGCCTCGTTTCACCACTCCTGAGCGTCATGTTCTGTTCCCCAGCCCAAGTTCTTTGCAAGGTGCAGTGTTGGGGTACCCAGCTGAAACACACAATGCAGAGGATCCTGGGTTCTAGTCCAGCCTTCCTCAACACCATGCATCATTCTTTATCACCTTATTGTAAAAAGTGCCAGCTAAACATACTTGGAAGTTTGTGGAAGTCACAATGGAAGATTGTGAAGCCACACAAATAGACTTCATTTAATCTTTACCTACAACATGCGTGAACTTCACTCAGATTTACCATTCTGATTGATTAGAATGCTGTGACATATATTCTGTATCCTACTGACCTTTCTTTCAGAAAATATTGGAAAGAATATTTGATGTAAATTCAATAGGCAGGTGAAACACACTATTCTGAACTTGAATTTTTGATTTTGCAGTTATTTTAAAGACAGGAGGGATTCTTAGGCATCGACATGCATACATGCACCTTCCAGATGGCACCTTGTGTCTAGAATTCTCTCAAGAGGGATCAGGCTGTCATTGTGTCATCCCCAAAAGAAAAATTCTAATTTTGGTAGTCATCTGTTAATACGAGTCTAAATTAACTTAGGGTGACTACGTCCTGACATTAATGCCTCATGGTCCAGTGAGTTTGAGATCATCTTTGAGACGTACAATTTGTATTACACATTTTTTCCAGTCTCCTGGTTTTTCCAAAGCTAAATGCCGATTGTGTGTGCTGATAGGTAAGTATAAACCTTTAAATTTCTGGTTGTCATGTCTTATTCCCAGAAATCACCTGAAAACTAATTGCATCAAGGAAGTGTGCCTTCACTGATTTTGTTTGTTTTTCATAGCATCTTTTGGTGTGTATGTGTTTCAAATTTTAAAGAGTAAAGCTTAGGATACAGAAGAAAAGCATAGAAACTCAATTTTTTTGAAAAAACTACTAATGTAACTACCATTTGTGTTTTGATGTTGTTACTTCTCCATGTATACGAGGGCTGGGGTTTAGCTCAGTTGGTAGAGTTCTGTTCAATGCTCTCTGGTGCCATAGGCTCAATCCCCAGCACACCACAAATGGGAGAAGGACATGGCAGCCCACTTCTGAAGCAATCCCCAAACCAATGAAAACCCTATGAATAGCAGAGAAACACTGACATAGAGCCCAGCATGGCACAGTGTTGGGGAGTGTTTCATTCTTTTGTACATAGGGTCACTATGTATCAGACTCAACTTGATGACACCTAAAGAAACATTATGTGCGTATACACAAGTTATATGAGTTTATATGTACAACCATATTGCAAATTTTGTTTTGAAGAGATCTTTTCTCCACCTTTCTAGTTGAATGTGGCAAATTAGTTCAATGAATAGTAAGTAACTTCATGAAACTGATTATTTATATCAACATCATATTAAATTACATAGGAATAATGCTTAACAAATCTCATATCATATAGTTATTTTTCTACCATTGTAAAATATTCTTCAATGATTATTTTATATGTAGCTATCTGCCTATATCTTTGTATATTAATTTTCACATGATCCTTAACTGAAAGAGGAATTACTATGATATAGAACATGCCGTTTTGATATTGTGGTCAAAAATACCTACAACTTTTTATTGAGCATAAGGAAAAAATGTAAAGTTAGCAAAAACCATCAATAAGAGAAAATATATCAACATTCATTAAATAGACCAAGAATTCTTCAAATAAAGGTGAATTTGAGGTTAAAAAAATCTGATTTTTGCATATTTGACAAGCCAAAAAAGTAGAAAATTCCTTCTGATGTGTTTTTTATTCACTTTGCTCAGAAAAGGAAATGAGACCAATAATTCGTTTAGCACATTATTCTTCCAAATAAAAAGTTTGATAAATATGATCTGTAGCAAATTACAATGAATTAATATGCATGGAACTTTCCTATGTGTTAAATATTTCATGTCTTAAGTAAACAAATTTTCCAACTGTTCTTATTAAGAAAACATTGTTGTCTCAAGTGAACAGATAGAGGAAAATTGCACCTTAGTAAGGGCACTTACTCAAGGTCAAACAGAACTGGATTAGAATTCTGGTCATCTGATTTCAGAGCTCAAAATAATAAATTTGCTTATTTGACCATATGCTTATCATTTATCCTTATAATACTTATCAATATTAAAGTAATTAGTTATCAGAGATTGCCAATTCAACTATGTAAATTAATATATGTGTGTGTGCATACTTATTTCCATTTAAATTTTTGTAATTACTACCTACACTACATACCTATACTTCAGTCAGTACTATTACCTGCTTTCCTTATCATTGTTAATTTGCAATATGATGGTTAGTCTTTATTGTTGACTTGACTGGATTTAGAATCACCTGGGGGATTGACATACCTCAGGGTATGTCTGTGAGGGCATTTCCAGAGAGCATTAAATGAAGAGGAAAGACAAACACTGAGTGTGAGTGGTACCATTCCATGGGCTGAGGCAAAAAGTAGAAAACCAGCAGATCACCGGCATTCCTCCCCCACCCCAGCCTACGGTGATGTGATCTAAGCTGCTCCACCATGCTTTCTCTATCAGGATGGATTGAACGCTCTGAAACCATGAGCCAAAATAAATCTTTCCTCCTTTTAAAAGTTGTTCTGTCGGGTACTTCTTCACAGCAACAAGAAAAGTAATACAGGAGGTATATAATATGGGCAGAACTTACATGTGTAACTATGAATTCTTACATCTGAGCAGGTCTCTGTAGCAACTATTCTGATTGAAATTTCAAAAATTTTTTTCAAGACTCCAGTAGAATCTATTACTCTTTTAATCAATAACCCGTTGTAAGGTAATTATCTCTCTGACTTCCATTGCAGACTTACACCTACCTTTTTATGAGCTCTACTTTGAAGGCATAGTACAGTACATACTTGTTTCTGACTTATTTTATTTGCATGTGTATTGTCTATGCAATTAATCTGTAATATTTAACAATATTTTTTCAATTTTTTGAATAAATAGAGAACTGTATATTTACATATTCTACTGTTACAATGGGCTGGGGTTTAGCTCAGTTGGTAGAGTGCTGCGCTGCAGTCTCTGAGCTCCCAAGTTCAATTACCAGCATTGCAAAAATGGGAGAAGGACCTGACAATCCACTCCCAAGGCAATCCCGAAACAGTCAGCCATTGAAAACCCTATGAGGGTCACTATGAGTCAGATACTGACTCGATAGCACCTAACAACAACAACAACTGTTAGTATATATGTGGGCTATTGCCAGCTTAATTGATAGCCAATCTTGTAGAAAATAGAATCCTTCCTTGAAAATGTTATATATGTCTTTGTGTGGACCTCAGAGCAATTATTTTTGGATTTATGGTCAGTAGTACTCCTTCTAGGTCACAGTGTACACATAAGTTCTCCTTTCTTAGAAACTACCAAATCATTTTCCAAAGCAGTAATATCAGTTTTCCAGCAATGTACAATGTCACATTTAGTATTATAAATCTTTTTAATAGTAGTCGTTCTGTTGGGTGTATAGTTTTATGGTATTGGGTAAATGATTTGTGCTTTCCTGGTGATGAATGATGTTGCTCATCTTTTATTTCTTGGTCAGTGAAGATCTGGAGTAGATAACCTGT